>SJYX01024267.1:0-38994 GCA_006410675.1 Oreotragus oreotragus | reverse complement strand
TGAACTTTTGATTTGGATTTCTCTAATAATTAGTGATGTTGATGTGCCTTTTCATGTGCCTCTTGGCCATCTGTATGTCTTCTTTAGAGAAATTCTATTCAGATCTTCAGCCCATTTTTTGATTGGTTGTTTTTTGTTTGTTTGTTTTATATTGAGCTTCATGAGCTGTTTTAACATTTTAGAAGTTAATGCATCATTGGTCACTTAATTTGCAAATATTTTCTTCCATTCTGTATGTTGCCTTTTCATTTTGTTTATTATTTCATTTGCTGTGCAAAAGCTTTAAGTTTAATTAGGTCCAATTTGTTTATTTTTGTTTTTATTTTCATTACTGTAGGAGGTGGATTAAAAAAGACCTTACTGTGATTTATGTCAGGGAGTGTTCCACCTATGTCTTCCTCTAAGAGATTTATAGTATCTGGTCTTACTTTTCAGTCTTCAATCCATTTGAGTTTATTTTCTGTATGGTGTTAGAGAATGCTCTGATTTCATTCTTTTACATGTAGCTTCCAGTTTTCCCAGCACCACTTACTGAAGAGACTTTTTTCTCCACTTTATACTCTTGCCTCCTTTTGGTAGATTAATTGACCATAGGTGAGTGGTTTTATCTCTGGCCTTTCTTTCCTGTTCCATTGATCTATATTTCTGTTTTTGTGCCCTTGCTGTTTTTTTATGAGCTGTCATATTACTGCTATTTTTTAAATCTCTGGCCATATTGATTCTGTAGTTTCTCTTGATTCTCAAATCTCCACAGAAGTCCCACCAGGTGGTCATAAAACCCTAAACATTTTATTTTGCAGTATCACTCTTTAAACCACAGCCTGTTTTGATCCTCACAGAAAATGCACCATGAAGGCCCTGTCCTGTCCAAGGTTCACCTTACATAGGGGTTGACCAATATACTGAGACAATGATACGTGGCCACAGGCTCACCCCCTCTAATCCTGAAACGGTTGCTGTGCTCCTGTCTGCATTCTATGTTGCCAGTAAGAAGAACACTCTGGTCAACGTGACCCTGATATTAAAGTAACCCTCCAATCTGACCCCAAACTATTAAACATGTCTGCCCTCCAGGGTCTTCCATGTTTCTCCTGTAGTGTTTCAGTCCACTCTGGCTGCTATAACAGGATATACCATGGACTGGGAGGTTAAATAACAATGGACATTTATTCCCCATTGTTCTGGAGGCAAAAAGTTCAAGATTAAGTTGCCAGCAAATTTTGTGTCTAACCAGGGCCTGTTTCTTTGTTCACTGGGGCTCTCTGTGTCTCTGCTGTCAGTGTCTTCATGTGGTAAAAGGAGCTGGGGAACTCTCCAAGGTCTCTCATAGAAGAATGCTAATCATAATCATGAGAACTCCACCCTCCCTAGTGTTAGTCACTCAGTTGTGAATGTATTTGCAATCCATGGATTGTAACTTGCCAGGCTCCTTTGTCCATGGGATTTCCCAGGCAAGAATACGGAGTGGTTGCCATTTCCTTCTCTAGGGAATCTTCCTGACCCTGGGTCTCCTGTATTGCAGGCAGATTATTTACCATCTGAGCCACCAAGGAAGTCCCTCACCCTTCCGGGAAGCCTCCCACACTCCCTAATCACTAACCACTTCCTAGAGCCCCCACCTTCAAATACCAGCACTTTAGCAGTGGGGGAGAATGTGAATTTGCAGGGGGAGAGAATACATGTTCAATCTATGAATATATTTTAGGGGACATATTTAGTTAAATGGGTCTATGAGTTATGTCTTGTTCTGACCTTGTAAGAAAATATAATATACTACAATATTCCTCATCTTTCACTCTGCTTGCCTAAGTTATATTCAACTTTAAAAACCAATTGCATATTATATTTATTAATATTTCACAAAATTGTCCCTGTGCATCCCAAGTTAAAAAAAAACGACACCCCTCCAACAAGTCTTTTTTTTTTTTTAGTCTGAATGCCTTTAACACTTCCTACTAACATAGACCTTGAATCATATACTCCTTTGAAATCACAGTATCTCTGATGTTCCCTTTGTTGAAGGTTGTATATATCTTTGTGTGTTCTAATATGGCAAATAGAACATACATCCTCCAAGGCCAAGAACTGTGCTGTAACTATCTTCTCTGATGAAAACAGATACATCAGTTTAAAATAGTCAATAAATCTTCATGGAGCAATTTTAATTCCCAATTCAGGACCACCCCTCACTGAACTCTGTGTGTCTAACCAACATGACTTAAATATAGCTATCTCCTCTAGGTGAGCATAGAGACAGTCATATCTTGTAGACATTCTCTAAATTTGAAGTTATATTTCAATTTGTCCCCAGATCTAAAATAATTAAAGTTGACTTCAATTTCCAAATGTGATAACATTATAATATCAAACTTGGAAAATAAATCCCATTATAACCTCAAAAAGTGAATAAAAGTGGACCTCTGAAGGAATACTGTGCTATGCAGAAGTGGAAAATCAGCATATTTATTCCATGATTATTACAAGTTCTAGGAAAATAGCTGTGACAGACTTCTTCGCTCTATCTTCCTCTCACTTTTACAGGATTACCCCTAATTTTCTGCATTGATGGTGATAAAGANGTCAATAAATCTTCATGGAGCAATTTAAATTCCCAATTCAGGACCACCCCTCACTGAACTCTGTGTGTCTAACCAACATGACTTAAATATAGCTATCTCCTCTAGGTGAGCATAGAGACAGTCATATCTTGTAGACATTCTCTAAATTTGAAGTTATATTTCAATTTGTCCCCAGATCTAAAATAATTAAAGTTGACTTCAATTTCCAAATGTGATAACATTATAATATCAAACTTGGAAAATAAATCCCATTATAACCTCAAAAAGTGAATAAAAGTGGACCTCTGAAGGAATACTGTGCTATGCAGAAGTGGAAAATCAGCATATTTATTCCATGATTATTACAAGTTCTAGGAAAATAGCTGTTACAGACTTCTTCGCTCTATCTTCCTCTCACTTTTACAGGATTACCCCTAATTTTCTGCATTGATGGTGATAAAGAGGTAAGAGATGAATGTGATAGGGCCGTGAAAGTCAGAAAATCATGACTGGGTGCTGCTGAGGTTTCAGTCTTGTTTTGTTTTCTCAAGGAAATGTAGTTGAATGTATTACTGAAGAAATTTGCATAATATTAACTCTATTTGGTGATGTTTAGAACTTGAAAACTTTTAAGGGCTAATAAGGGGGTTTGGTTGCATTTGGATTAAATTAAGCTAAAGGCCAGCACTGTTGAAATTCCACCCTACTCTCCCCCGTTGTCATTATGAGGTCCTAGGGAGCCATTCACAGACCCATAGTCGGATAAAAATCAAAGTATCATTTTATTTTTAGCTTGACTGGTGACTAATGTCCCATGTAAGACTCTGAGAAACATAGGATGAAAAAATAGGATAAAACTTCTGGAGTATCATATTCATACCAACGACATCTTAGCATCTCATCACATGCAGCCAGCCACGAGGTCAGGGACTGGAAAGGATGGGGCAGCACCATCAGCCCAGCACGCCATCAGGGAGGGCCCTGGAGAGACGGCCTTCCGGTCTGTGTGAGGCAGCAGAAAGGCCCGCTCTGCAGGGTGGACGTCTCAGGCGGTTAAAGCCCAGCGGCCCCACCAGTGCTTAGGGATCCAATCTAACAGGCCCTCCTGTTAGAGAGGGGGCAGTGCAGAGAGGCTGTGGGGGACAGCGACAGTGTTCCTTCCGTCTGTGAATCTGTCAGCCATGGTCACTATTCTTTGTACATATTGTAAGGTGGTGAAATTAAAAATCATTTGATACAGCATCCAAATTCCCTTCCTGAGCATATGCTTTATATGAGCAGGTCATGGTCAAGATAAATGTCATTGGGTAAGGTTGAGTCCATTGGTTTATTTTTTTTAAGTTGGTGGTCTGCATCTTCCGTCTGTGAATCTGTCAGCCATGGTCACTATTCTTTGTACATATTGTAAGGTGGTGAAATTAAAAATCATTTGATACAGCATCCAAATTCCCTTCCTGAGCATATGCTTTATATGAGCAGCTCATGGTCAAGATAGATGTCATTGGGTAAGGTTGAGTCCATTGGTTTATTTTTTTTAAGTTGGTGGTCTGCAGCTGGCTAGTGTTGAAGAGAAGACGAGTAAAATCAAAGACTCAAGGATCCAACTGAGGCCTAAACATATTTCTATTTGCATTTATATAAAAATATATACTTTTTGCTTACCAGGTGGCACTAATGGTAAAGGATCTGCCTGCCAATGCAGGAGACATAAGAGACACAGGTTCGGTCCTTAGTTTGGGAAGATATCCTGGAGGAGGGCATGGCAACACACTCCAGCATTCTTGCCTGGAAAATCCCATGGACAGAGAAGCCTGGCGGGCTACAGTCCATAGGGTCGCAAAGAGTCAGACACGACTGAGGCGACTTAACATGCATGCACACATGTAGCTGTATATAATCTTCTCAGTTGATTTTAATGTGTAACAGCTCATTAAAAACTGCATCAATTTTTTCATAAGACTCATTTATTAACAAAAAGTGACTAAACTGCTAATAATGAGAAATTCTGGAAATAAAATATGAAGCGTTTAGGGAGATAGGCAGAAATATGTTTGCAAAAGTACAAACAAGTTTTAACATGTATTTGGATTCTGTTTACTACTATCCATACTACAGTGGTGTTTTTACTTGAGCCAAAACGGATGGTTTATTTCATTATCCTGGTCATTTTGGAAGTAACAAATCATATTAATATGGGCAACTGAGTGTTTTGAGTAACCATGAATATATGTATGGGGAACATATTTCCCAACCCCCCAAATACTAGGACAGATTTCTTGTATAAATGTAGACATATAGAAAGGCACTCAGAGTTACAGAGAGAGGATGAAAGGACAAGAAGACCAACATAACTTACAACATGATCCCATTTTTAGCAAACAAATCCATTTTGGGTCTTGGCGACAGAAACATGAAAGTAGACACAGTTTTATAAAATACAAAATCTTGTCTTCCCTGATTAAAACAAAATTAACATGTTGGACCATCAATTTAAATATTAATATGTAATGATAAAAATACTAACAAGAACTACTTCAGTATGCGTAACTTAGAAGTTATGGAGAAAATGACCGAAGAATTGGACATCCTGAAATTTAAAATCCAAAAACAAAATTGAGAAAAATAATTTGCAATAGTCCTATTTTCTTAATTTATGACATGTACTCCCAGAACTAAAAATGAATGAAATAAATCCTTTAATTGAAAACCAGCTAAAAATATGAACAAGGGGTTCAAATATAAGCCATCCATGGTAATAAGTATATTTAAGGCAAATTAAAACAATAATCCAATGTGATATCTCACCACTCTGAATGGCAAAACAAAAATTTTTGGTAACTCAGAGTTTTTGACATACTTAGACAAATGCCTTTATATCCTGTTGGTAAAGTTATGAATTGCAGCCATTAGTTTTGGACAGAAAATTTGAAATTTCTCTCAAATTAAAAAACTATTAATGCAAGCTGTCTCTTTCAGCAAGGCTATTCTTCGTGAGAATTTATTATACAAAACTGCCATGAAATATATATAGAATGAAATGCTTATGGGCACATTTTGATAGCATTAAAAACAGATTCAAGAATGTCTCTCTTTCTAGGTTAGAGGATGCATGTATTACAGTGTACTATGAAAAAATAATAAATGAGATTTTTATTTGCTAGCATGAAGAAATTTCTCAGTATATACTTCCCTGGTGGCTCAGCTGGTAAAGAATCCACCTGCAATGGGGGAGACCTGGGTTCAATCCCTGGGTTGGGAAGATNAAAAAATAATAAATGAGATTTTTATTTGCTAGCATGAAGAAATTTCTCAGTATATACTTCCCTGGTGGCTCAGCTGGTAAAGAATCCACCTGCAATGGGGGAGACCTGGGTTCAATCCCTGGGTTGGGAAGATCCTCTAGAGAAGGGTACAGCTACCCATTCCAGTATTCTGGCCTGGATAATTCCATGGACTATAGTCAGACATAGCTGAGTGACTTTCACTATAGGTAACACTTATAAATTATAGCAGTATCGGTGTTCAATTACTCTCAATGTTTTATTTTCTTGAATAAGTGATATGTAATATCTCATAAAACACCATCTGAAATTATGGATGCTGGCGGGGCCCAGAGTATCCCTTTCTTATATATATTCAATAATTGCAGCATGTTGTGCTTGCAAGGATGCGGTCAGAAGGAGAATCAGGGCATCTATCCAGCCTGAGGGCTCCCTGAGGGCTCCCTTCCAGCCATTGTCATTTTAATCAGGATAAAATGCTGCCTTAATCCAGAAAAAGTATGGCTCTCCTGGTGTTCAAGGCAGGCTAGGAGTAGGGGAGGTTTTGTTTTTACTGTTGTTGTTTTTTTCTCTTTATTTCAGAATTCAGATGCAGTTGATGTACAATATTATATGACTTTCAGGCGTATATCAGAGCAATTCAGAATTTTTTAAAATTATATACTCTATTGAAATTATTGTAAACTTGGCTGTACTCCTTGTGTTATACAATATATATTTGCAGCTCATTTATTGTATACATAGTAGTTTGTACATGTATTAACTACTAGTTTCATTTCCCTGGGTTTGTTTCTATTTCATTATATTTATTCTTATATCCACTTTTTTTTTTTTTTAAATAGTTTAGTTTCCACATACTAGTGAAGACATACGATATTTGTCTTTCTCGGTCTGACATTTCATTATGCCCACTGCCTTACAGGTCCATTCACGTTGCTGCAAATGGCAAAAATTCATTCCTTTTAATGGCTGAGTTGTCTTCTAATACATACCACATCTTCCTTATCCATTCATCTGTCAATGGGCACTTGGGTTGCTTCTGTATCTCGGCTCTTGTAAATAATGCTGCTGTGAATGTTGGGGTGCGTATATCTATTTGAATTAGCATTGGGGTGTTTTTTAGTTTCATAAGTATATGTGCTCTGTCTCTGGACTTCTTATGGAGGCAATTATCTCTATGTCTATGAATATCTGTATCTTAATGTTTTTCCCCTCACTCTCTCATGTATACATATATATCAATGTTTCTCAACCAGAAGCAATCTTATGCCGTAGGGAACATTTCGTAATGTCTAGAGACATCCTTGTTTGACACAGTTGGGTGGGGGTCCATTGGGGACGGAGATATAGTACATGCTGATGGATGCCTTAAGACACACAAGACAGCCCCATGTGACAGAGGATTGTCTGCTGTGAAATGTCAAAAATGCTGAGGATGAAACCCCCTGATCTGAAGCAGTAAACCATCTGTTTAGGACCATCTGTGGCTGTAACCATCTATATCTGCAGGTCTACCTCTACATGACTCTCTGTGTTGTTTCTCTATGCAGAGATCCAAGCTGAAAAAGGTAAATGAGAATGTTCTGAAACTGACAGTTCTATCTTTGCATGTGGAGGTAGCCAGGCAGATGGGCTGATTGAACTGAACAGAAATGAGGGGTCTCCTGTAGGACTGTGTCAGCAAGGAAGTGGGATTTCTAACATATCATTGTTCAGTAGCTAAGGTGTGTCCAAATCTTTGCTACCCCATGAACTGTAGAATGCCAGGCTTCCCTGTCTTTCACTATTTCATGGAGTTTTCTTAAACTTATGTGTATTGAGTTAGTGATGCCATCTAACCATCTTATTTTCTCTCACCACCTTCTCCTCCTGCCCACAGTCTTTCCCAGCATCAGGGTCTCTTCCAGTGAGTTGGGTCTTCACATCAAATGGCCAAAGTATAGGAGCTTCAGCTTCAACATCAGTTCTTCTGATGAATATTCAGGGTTGGTTTTCTTTAGAAATTACTGGTTTGATCTCCTTGCAGTCCAAGGGACTGTCAAGAGTCTTCTGCAGGATACAGGATGCTCGGGGCTGGTCCACTGGGATGACCCAGAGGGATGGTACGGGAAGGGAGGTGGGAGGGGGGTTCAGGATGGGGAACATGTGTACACCCATGGTGGATTCATGTTGATGTATGGCAAAACAAATACAATATTGCAAAGTAATTAGCCTCCAATTAAAATAAATAAATTTATATTAAAAAAAAAAGAGTCTTCTTCAGCACCACAATTTGAAAGCATCCGTTCTTTGGCACTGAGCCTTCTTTATGGTTCACCATAAAGGCATCACCTAATTTCACCAAGAATCATTATTACCTTATGTCTCAAAAGGAAATAAAATTGTTATTATTATTTCAGTCTTTGGTTTCTGGGAAAAGGAACATAAAGATGTCCAAAAGTCAGTAAGATATTAATTGACTTTTATTATTGTACATGACAGTGAAACTGCTAAGAGTTTGTTCAAACGGCTTACTGGAAGCCATCCATCACAAAGAGCAAGCAGGAGCTATAAATAACCAGATTTCTTAGAATTTACAAGATTTTAAATGAATTTTATGTGGATGACTGTTGCTGAAATTCTGGCCTCTGTTCTCCAGTGCTGAATAGAAACACAGAGACCAAATTTCGGGTGAAGCAGAAGAGCAGCTTTTATTGCTTTGCCAGGCAAAGGTGGGCACAGTGGACTCATGACCTAAAAACCATACGACCCACCCTGCTGGAGTTTGTGAGGAGTTTTATAGTATTTGAGGAATGGGGCATGACCAGCTCATGGACAGTTTTTGGATTGCTTGGCATCAAGGTGAAGTTTCAAGCATCATCAACCTTCTAGTTTCAACCAGGTGAGGGTCTATGTTCTTGTGGTCAGCAGGTTTCATCGGAGCAGGGGTAGGCTTCCTGTAAAAACAACTTAGGGATGTGTACCAGACCTTTATCTGTATCTTTCAGGGAACTGGAAGTCTGGTGATTCTGTTATGTTGCAGAATTATAGTCAAAATTTTTACCAGTTCTTTAGCCCAACAGCTATTCTTTGTTTCTGCATCTTCACATTTCCCAATCATTAACTCTTGGGTTTTTTTTTGCCTTTTTAAAAAATTTTTTATTTTTACTTTATTTTGCTTTACAATACGGTATTGGTTTTGCCATACATCATTAACTCTTGAGTCAGCATTTTACTTCAGAAGACAGGGACACAGGGGCTTGTACACAGCTTCATGAACAGATCTGTAGTTGAATGATTTTTACATTTAAAATATACTTCCCCCCCCCTTGCCTCTTTTATGTGTTTAGGGAGCAAAACCTTTGCTGATTTCTCCTTATATCCCCATCCAACACTTCAAATACATTAAACAAATTCATTTTGATTGAACACATGTACATTAGTTGTTTCTAAAATAATTTTAAAGGAATGAAGTCTATATACAAAAATATATTATGCATTTTAATTCACAACATTTAAAAGGCAGAATAGGATATTACTTAGAACTTAAAATAATTATTTCCTTTACTGCAGTAAGCACAGTCACCCTCCCTGTGCGTATAAATGTGATTGACTTTGTATCTGAATGTGCTGAAATACGGGGATTCCTAGGTGGTGCTAGTGGTAGAGGATCTGCCTGCTGATGCAGGAGACAGGAGAGATTTGGTTTGAGTCTTGGATTAAAAAGATCCCCTGGAGGAGAGCATGACAACCCACTCCAGTATCCTTGCCTAGGGAATCCCATAAACAGAGGAGTCTGGCAGGCTACAGTCTGTAGGATCACAAAGAGTCGGACATGACTGAAGCGACTTAGGACAAACACATACTGAAATATAATCAAAAGGCAAATATATATATATATATATCTCTTAGGAGCCCTCTCCCAACCTTTAAAATATTACTGTTATCCTAGAGTAATCTTGATACTTAAACGTGATGAACCTGTGCATTTAACTAGCCAAAAGCATTATGTATGAAAATTGTATAAGTGATTAAGAGTGTTTACAGTTCAGAAGCCTCTAAATTTAGTAAATTCTTTCAAATAAGGTCACTAGAAGCAGAAATATTGGCCCCTCTTTCTGAACCTCAATTTTACATCTCCCCTGGCTTACCTCTTAGAACCTTAAGTATTAACTCAATCAGAGTTCAGAAACTTGCTCATAGATTCCAGGTGGCAGATACAAGTGCATAAAAGCTTCAGAGCCTTTCTTTAGTTCATCCTTGCCCTGAAGGATGAACCAGCTTGGGGAGGATCCTTAAGTGAGTGGGAAATAAAACATGCCTGTGTGAACTTCCTCAGAAGGTTGCAGAGCTCTCCCCTTCCAACCTTGGCCTCCTGGGTCACCGACCCTAAATGGATTTCCTTGGCTTCATGCCGAGGAGCCAGCTCTTGTTGGTCTCTGACTTACAATTAGTGGAAAATCATACGAGTTTCTCTCTGAACCTTACCCTCAGTACAATTTCCCAAGCTCTAGGATTGTATTGATCCCATACTAAATCCTCAAACGGAAGATGTAGGGTCATGGCTATAGTTAGACTATACTACTCACTACTGTATACTTTATCACTGACATCTGTTAAACTTTCTATTTTAGAAATCACTAGTATAAACCAAAATCTGTATAGCTGGCTTCCTGCTTCAAGGAAACAGGCCCCCCCCCTCCCACCATAAACAGGGGTTGTGTTCCACTTGAGAGAGAACTGGAGTAAACAGGAAAGAACACCAGTGAATGTTTCATATAACCTATCACTTTTCAGCCCAAAGAGGAGAACTGAGATAAACAAAACTGGGGCCTCCCAAAAGTTTCTCAAAGTGTTTTCCTTCAAGGAGACAGCAGCTCAGTTTCTCATAGCTGTTCTTGGACCCTCTGTGGGTATTTCTGTTCTCATTATATCACATCTTATAGATCCATGATCATCCATTGACAAATGTACCAAGCTAGTCTTGGATATAATAAGGTGCATTCACCACCATATTTTTTTGCTTACCTTTAAAGGTTTTCATATTTTATGTGCCTAGGAGTCAGACTTTCTTTTCATATTTCTAAAATTCAAATGCTTCGTGTATATATAGAACTTTCTAACAGATGTAGCTGGGCAAATATTGCCTTTGAAAAGTGAGAATGAAGGTGAGAAGGAAGTGGCCAGTAACTTAGAAAGATGGATTCTTTGTAACTTACAAAGGTGGGTAGCTGTAACTCACAGAGGTGGAGGAGTTGTAACTTACAGAGGTGAGGGAGTTGAAAGAATTTATATCATCAAACTGATATGTTTATGCTCATTGAAATTGGAGGCACTGTCCAAGAGTCGGCTGCTTTCAAATGTAACACATACTGCTCACATGAGGACCTTGAAAGGATCCTTCACACTGCAACTTTACCCTCTAGATGAGGCTTTATAGCCTTCTATGCTATAGCCTTCGTATCTCATGATTCGGGAAACTATCATGCATATCTTTTAAAAGATAATGCATGAATAAGTTATTCACTACACACTTTGAGTGTTCATTTTCTTTACGTTAGTGACTTTCGTACATCAAATGCATATTTTAAATAATGGATGTGTGTGCACATTTCCCTGAAAACTGCAAGCCGCAGGCACAGCATTTCAGGGAAACACTGCTGCTGCTGCTGCTAAGTCACTTCAGTCGTGTCCGACTCTATGTGACCCCATAGACGGCAGCCCACCAGGCTCCCCCATCCCTGGGATTCTCCAGGCAAGAATACTGGAGTGGGTTGCCATTTCCTTCTCCAGTGCATGAAAGAGAAAAGTAAAAGTGAAGTCGCTCAGTCTGTCCGACTGTTAGCGACCCCATGGACTGCAGCCCACCAGGCTACTCCNTGGGTTGCCATTTCCTTCTCCAGTGCATGAAAGAGAAAAGTAAAAGTGAAGTCGCTCAGTCTGTCCGACTGTTAGCGACCCCATGGACTGCAGCCCACCAGGCTACTCCGTCCATTGGATTTTCCAGGCAAGAGTACTGGGGTGGGGTGCCATTGCCTTCCCCGCAGGGAAACACTAGGGGCCAGAAAAGGCTGTAGTGGGAAAGATGAGGGGCACGGAGGGAAGAGCCACAGAAAAGGAAGGTCTGTGTCTGAGCTGATGACTCAGGGCCACCGAGTGGTAAGCAGGGCAGCTTGGTTCTGTCCATGTGCCATGGGGTCCCTGGTTTCCTTCCACATCTGTTTGACCCCTACATCTGAGAACTCTTTCTCTTTCCAAATGTTCCTGTCATGTTTCCCACTTTATCAAGCTCTCAATCAAGTAAACAGCAAACACACTGAATGAAGAACAGAGTGATGATGAAACAGCATCCATCCTGAGATCATTAGCAAAGAGGAAGATTACCCCCATCATCCCCTCTCAATGTCAAGGTGTGGATGTGTGAACCTCAGGCCACTGACCCCCGCTCCCCCCACTATTTGTTTGTCGCTAAGTCATGTTCGACTCTTTGTGACCCATGGCCTGCAGCACACCAGGCTGCCCTGTCTCCTGGAGTTTGCTCAAACGTGCATCCATTGAGTCAGTGATGCCATCCAAACATCTCATCCCCTGTTGCCTCCTTCAGTCTTTCCCAGCATCAGGGTCTTTTCCAGTGAGTCAGCTCGTTGCATAAGGTGGACAAAGTGGTGGAGCTTAACTGTCTATTATGGATGTTGCACTAACCTGCAAAGGCCACGGTGGGCACGCCTGTCACTAAGGGGTCTTCCTTTGCCACTTACTATACCAGCTCCTTGAACTCACAGGCCTGCTGGAGAGTGAGAGACATAGAAAGAGAGAGAGAGAATGTGTGTACGTGTGTGTGCGTGCACTCGGTCCTATCTGAGTCTTTGAGACCCCAGGGACTGTAGTTCACCAGGTTCCTCTGTCCATGGGACTTCCCAGGCAAGAATACTAGAGTGGGTTGCAATTTTCTCCTCCAGGGGATCTTCTCAACCCAGGGATCATAACCCAGTCTTTTGCATCTCCTGCACTGGCAGGCAGGAGGAGGATGTGGGTACCTGAAACAGAGCAGGTGCAAGGCAGCAGGTGAGGTGAGGCCGATGTAGGTGCAGCAGCTCTTCCCCAGCTTCGGCCAGCGGCCGCCCAGCACAGACGGGGTCTGAGTGCCGCAGCTGCTTCCAATTGCTTCTCTGCTCAGGGAGGTTCCTCTCGGAAACAGGTAACCCAAGCCTGTGGTCTCCCAAGAGCCCCTGCGGGCAGTGGCATCTGCAGTGGTTCCCCGTGGGCTCCTGTTCTTTCCACCGCCACGCTCATTCATGGGCACATCCCGGGGATCCTCTCCTGCCCACGTCTTTGCGGGACCCACACTTGCTGCTCTGGAAGCCCCAGGCCACACACATTCCCATTTGCCTTCCTGGAGCCCACAGTCAGTTGGCCGCCAGGACCAGGGCCACCCCGTGAGAGGCCCCCACAGAGCGCAAAGGAGAAGATTTCTTGCTGGAGGGGCCTATGGATGGGCTGGATGTGAACTTGGGGCCAGAGAGTGCAACCCTGGAGGTCCTCTCCAGGGAAAGGACTTGTGAGGCAGCAATGGTCTCCAGAGGCATGCAGACACCCCAGAGCTGTGAGGAGCAGCAGCAGGCCCGAGGATGCAAGTGAGTGTAGGGGGTTTTCTTACTTGGGGTTGTGTGTTTGCATTGGCCTTGCTGCCCACTGGCTTCCCGGGGTGCAGGGAATGGACCGCACCCTGGGGCTTTGTGCAGAGCTGTGGCTAGGACACCTGGGATGACAGGGTAAGAGCCCTGGGCCCAGCCTGTGCTGGGAGGGTCTCTTTTGTTGGAAATTTTCCTGGGTTTGGCATGAGAATGGCTGCTAAGCCTTGGATGGGCTTTAGATTGCTGTCTTGGGAAGTTGGTTTATGTAGCTGCATTGGGGGCCCACCTAGGGCATCTGGGGTGGGGTCCCCATGAAGGGGGTGCAGTGTGCATGCAGCAGGTGGGGGCAGAGCTCCAATGCCCTTCCTTTTAGCTACCTGGGCAGGTAAAAGTGACCCAGTCTGTGGTTTGCCTGGACTAGAGGTCTGTGGGCTTTGGAGAGCCCGGCACTGGAGTCTGGAGGAAGAGGAGGCTGTGGACAGGCCACTGAGGGTGACCAGAGCTGACAGAAGCAGGGTATCAGATATGCTTCCGTGAGGGGCCATGGTCTGACCCTCATTGTTTCCATTAAAAAAAAAAAAAAATATATATATATATATTTGGCTGTGTCAGGTCTTAGTTCCTGCACACACGATCGCCATTGTTTTATTATTAAAAAGGAAGAAAAGTAAAAAGACATACAGTGCGGGAAGTATATGTGAGCAGCAGCAGCTTGAGGCCTCTGCCCTGAAAGGTTAATTAACAATCCCAGCCTTGTCAATTCCATCTGTTGGTAATTCCAGAGTAATGAGAGGAGATGGCCGTGAAACACCTGGCCCCAGAATAGCTGGGGACCATCTAGGTTTCCGTTACTTCCCTTGGAAGAAGGTGAGGTTTGAGAAGATTTCAAAGGTATCTTCTGGAATAGAGCTCGCTGTTTCTTATGACACCTTTCATTGCAGTGACATGGTTTGTCATATCATGCGTTTGAATGTTTTCAGTCACTTTAATAAAGTTTGTAATCACTAGTATATTCTGTTTTCACTCACTGTAAGCAAATGACATTTGTATAATTACTAGCTAGTGGATTTGCCAAGTTTTTTTCTTTTTCTCTGAAAACCTAGTGTTTCCTGAGTTAGGACTCTGGTATGTAAATAGCCCCATGTGGTTGGGATGCAGTCTAGATTCCTTTACACAAGAGCTGGAGACAGTATTTTGGACAATTGTTTTAATTTCTCTGGAGTGGCTTCCCAGGTGGCACTAGTGATAAAGAATCTGCTTGCTAGTGCAGGAGACACAGGTTTGATCCCTGGGTTGGGAACGTCACCTGGAGAAGGCAACACAGTTCAGTATTCTATTGCCTGGAAAATCCTATGGACAGAGAAGCCTGGCGGGCTACAGCCCATGGGGCTTCAAACAGTTGGACAGATCTGAACACAGTATTAATGGTTTATACTTTCTTGAAGTGGCCAGAACACTTCCCAGGGGGTGTAATTTTTTACATTCCCATTAAAAGTTGTGAATTCTAGCTGTTTCACATCTTTGTAGTCCATACATCTGCTCTTTAATTTTGGTCACTCTAATGAGTACGTTATGGAGTATTGCTTTCTTGTGTTTTAATTAGCATTTTTGATGTTAGGATCTTTTCATGTGCCCACTGATCATTTGTGTATCTTCCTTTGTGAAGTCTCTCTTAAAATCTTGTTACACTGATATATGTTACAGATACAGATTCATTTTCTTTATGGCGTATTTTGAACAAACATTTTAAATCTTTATAAAATCCAATCTATCAATATATTTTATGCAAAGTGTAAGAAATTTTTGCATGCTTTCAATCACAAATATTCTCCCTGATAACTTCTGAAACTAATAGTTCAGTTCTTTTAGTCTATGATTCATTTTGAGTTGACTTATGTGATATGAATTAAGGTTTTAAATTCATCTTTTTGAATATAGATATCCAGTTGTTAGAACACAATTTATTGAAGAGACTATAATTCTTATAAAGCTGAACTTTTGTGTTTGGTTCTAGCTAAGGGTTGATGCTCATTTTTAAAAACTTGAGATACTCAGCTGATCTAGCATTTGTTAAAAAAGACTTCATTTTCCTTTTTGTACTGACTTAGCAGAGTTGCTGAAAATCAATTTCTGATATATGTCAGGGACTATTCCTGTACTCTCTATTTTGTTCCATTGATCTGTTTGTCTTTTTGCTGTATTGATTATTGTAGTTACACAGTAAGTCTTAAGATTGTGTAGAGTATGTACTTCAAATGTGGGTGTTTTTCTTTTCTTTTTCTGAGCTGGTTATTCTGGGTCTTTTGCATTTCATAGAATCGTTTAGAATCAGCTTATCAACTTCTATAAAAATTCCCCTGATTTTGGTTGGGATTGCACTGAACCTACAAATTTGGGAAGAATTTCCATATAAGCAATAGCCTTCCAATGCATGAATGAATAATCTCTCTGCATTCATTTTGGTCTTCTTTAATTTCTCTCAGAAAATGTTAAATTATTAATAGATTCATCACTTACTACTCTTAGTGTTTTGCTGCTATTACAAATGTGATTTTTTAAAAAATTCATCTTGTTTGCTGATAATGCATCAAAATGCAGTTGATTTTTCATTTAGTGTTAACCTTGTTTTCTATGACTTTCCTCATTTCTTTATTTCTAGTAGCTATTTTGAAGACCCTCTGGGATTTATTTTTACTGGAAACAATGCTGTCTGTGCAGAGGGCCACTTCTACTTCCTCCCTCTGGCCTTCTCTTTTGTGGGCTGCTTTGAAATGGCTAGTTCCTTCAGCTCAGTGCTGCATAGAAGTGATGATTTACCATCTTTGCCTTGGTTCTGACCACGAGAGGGGAAGTGATGACATTATAGATGACGTTGCTTGTGCTGGTCATCAGTGGTTATAAGAGGATTGCCTCTTGTCTCCAGTCTGCCCTTCCTTCCCTGCTCGGTGAGGGCAGAGCTCTACCTGAGCAGTGCTCACCTGCCAGCTGGCACCAGGCGCAGCCATCCCAGTTGCTGTGGGGGCATTATTGGAAGAAAGGACTGTCGCTGCTGTTCCAGTGTGCTCTCACTTTCCTGCTGCTTTGTCGAGTGACTGTCATGCTGTACAGAATGTCAAAGGCCAGAGTCCTCTGTCTGCAGAGCTTTGCTGACTCCTGGGGCATCTTGCCAGGTTCATCAGCACACTCACATTCATGGTTGACCTCGGCAAACATTTCCACTGTCCAGCTGACCATTGGACACTCCCTCTCCAACAAGTTCTGAATCTCAGCTTGGTAAGAGGGGTCTTTTAGTTTTCTCCCTTTCTGGGTACTCTTGTTCAGTTACTAAGTCATGTCCAACTCTTTGTGGCCCATGGACTGCAGCATGCTAGGCTCCCCTGTCCTCCACTGTCTCCCAGAGTTGCTCAAACTCTTGTCCGTTGAGTTGACGGTGCTATCTTGCCTTCTCATCCTCTGCTGCCCCATTCTCTTTTTACCTTCAATTTTCCTAGCATCAGGGTTTTTCCCAGTGAGTTGGCTCTTCACATCTTCAGATGTCTGTCGTACTGGAGTTTAAGCTTCAGCACACTTCCAGTGAACATTCAGAGTTGATTTCCTTTAGGGTTGACTGCTTTGATTTTCCTGAAGTCCAAGGGACTCGGGAGTCTTCTCCAACACCACAATTCGAAAGCATCAGTTATTCGGTGCTAACCCTTCTTTATGGTCCGACTGTCACATCCATATATGACTACTGGATAAACCACTGCTTTGGGTATGTGGCCCTTTGTCAGTAAAGTGATGTCTCTACTTTTTAACATGCTTTGTAGGTTTGTCTTAGCTAATACTACCCTCACCTTAAAGATAACAGCTACTCTCCATTTCTCCATTGTTGCAGTTTTTACCTCTTGTGGCTAATCCTCTGCTAATCAGTTAATCTTTTTAATCTCAAAGATTGAGTAAGGTGAGATGTTGAACTCTTGTCATGCAGGTGACGATTACTAAAGCCTCAAACTTATTCATGGAAGTATGAAAGAGGAGTATGTAAATATTCAGCCAAATTGAGATTCTCTTCCTTCCTAACACAAAAAAGTGCTCATCCAAGCATAGTTTACAAGGGAAAAAGTGCTTGGAGATTTCTCTTTATATTAAATTTTCCCCCTTCAAATTACTGGTGCATTGTCTGTCTCCTGACTGGAACTTGACTAATGTACTGATTGCACTTTTTTTTTTTCATATTAATAAATGTCCTTTATCAGTTTGAGAGAGTTTTCTAGTGTTACTGGTTTGTTGAGGGTTTTATTGTGAATTAGAGCTTAATTTGTAAACTTATCTTTGTGCATCAACTGAATGGTGGCCCTTTTTTCTATTAATATGGGAAATGTGATTAGTTTATTAAATGTTAATCCATCCTTTTCATTCTATAAAGTCCACTTGGTTACAAGATACTGTCCTTTTACATATTGTTAGATTTGACATAACATCTTGTTAAGGATTTATATGTATATATGCAAGTGATTTTGGTTTGTAATTTCCTTTAATGGTAAACTTTTCCAGGCTTTGGTGTAAGAATAATTTAAAAAGCCCAAGTAAAACAGTGTTCCTCATCGTCTGTTTCTGAAGCAGTTTATGTACTTTTGGTATTGCTGCTGCTGCTAAGTCACTTCAGTCGTGTCCGACTCTGTGCGACCCCAGAGATGGCAGCCCACCAGGCTCCCCTGTCTCTGGGATTCTCCAGGCAAGAACACTGGAGTGGGTTGCCACTTCCTTCTCCAACACATGAAAGTGAAAAGTGAAAGTGAAGTTGCTCAGTCGTGTCTGACTCCTAGCGACCCCATGGACTCCAGCCTACCAGGCTTCTCCGTCCACGGGATTTTCCAGGCAAGATTTATATGCATATATATGCACATTTGGTTTAAATATCTATGCATATATATACATATGTAATCTGTATTTGTTGAAATGATAGAATATGAGTATTTGTTATTAATATATTTCATTTTATTCACTAGATTTTTGAAACATTTGCTTCTCAGTACTAATCAGAACTGAGATAAGTATTTGTAGACCTATTATTATAGAAGGGAAAAAACTTAAATTCTGATGACAAATAACATAATTATGTAACTATGAATATGAATAGAAATATTTGTGCTTTTGTTAAAGGTTTCATTCACCATAGTGATTATAATTTAATAAAATGTGTATGAGTGTGTTTGTGGACACATTATGCCTATTCTGGTAGTCTAAGCACATTTCCCAGTGCATAAATATAAACATGAACACTTAAAGTTTCCATCTGATTGGCACAGTACTAATATCTTTATTTGCCCCCAAATGAAGCCATTAACTTAATTTTTTATGAAATTATTTAACTCCAAGAAAAATGTGTTCTGTAACTAATAATCTACAAGAAATCATATTCAGTTATATGAGCAGTAAGATTGCTAGGTTTTGCCTGGTTTCTCAGGAGTTTCCTCTCGAGTGAAAAAAGGGAGAGAAAACATTACTAAATCAGGAGAACATGAGCAATGTGGCTGGAACAGAGCACGTGTAAAGATAGTGGGAGGTGTGCTTGGGACTTTTCAGTGGACGAGTCATGAATTCTTTGAATGTCAGAGCAGGATGCGAGGGAACTTAGAATTCGGGTTTGAGTTAGAGCCATGGTATGTAATGATCAGTTTAGTGGATCTTCCCCCAGGCCCCTTGCACCACATCCATGGTCATCATCCCAATCAATATCTGGTTACTTTTTCATGGGAGGAAATACAGATAACTCAGAACTGAGGATCAGTCCTGTTGTCCAGCTCGGTTCAATCACTCAGTTGTTTCTGACTCTTTGCAACCCCATGTACTGCAGCACGCCAGGCCTCCCTGTCCAACACCAACTCCTAGAGTTTACTTAGACTCATGTCCGTCATGTCGGAGATGCCATGCAACCATCTCATCCTCTGTCATCCCCTTCTCCTCCTGCCCCCAATCCCTCCCAGCATCAGGGTCTTTTCAAATGAGTCAGTTCTTCACATCATGTGGCCAAAGTATTGGAGTTTCAGTTTCACCATCAGTCCTTCTGATAAGGATCGACTGGTTTGATCTCCTTGCAGTCCACAGGGCTCTCAAGAGTCTTCCCCAACACCACAGTTCAAAAGCATCAATTTTTTGTGCTCAGCCTTCTTTGTAGCCCAACTCTCACATCCATACACGTCTATTGGAAAAATCATAGCTTTGACTAGATGGACCTTTGTTGGCAAAGTAATTTCTCTACTTTTTAATATGCTGTCTAGGTTGGTCATAACTTTTCCTGTTGTTAAATGTTGCCAATCCCTGAGTGATATGTTCAGATTCTTCAGAGAATGTTGAAATGCACTATAGCATTAATTTTATTGTTCCAGTATATTGAACAGCTTTCAAAGTCATTAGTAGCTAATCTTTGGAAAACTGGTCATGTAGACAGTCTATCCCACACCATTCCCCAAGTAAGGGGAAATCATTCATTTCTTTCATTTGAATTAAACCCATGTCAGACTAGTGAAATTCGGCAAGGTTATTGATCTGTGATAGTTGTTTAGCATCCCTGTTGGGAAGGAATCCTTGAACAGAGAGGTAGATAGGTAAATCCTCTTTTGAAACAGAATTATATTATTTCAGTCTCCTTCTGGTGTTACTGAAATGAGTGCTGTCTTTGCTAGAAATAGAATATGGATTTGTTCTTACAGTTTCTTTCCTGGAGAATTTATTCTAGCTCACAATATCTATTCCAGTACTCACACTTTAGTATTATAAATGCCATATATTAACTGTAAGGTAATGTGAAAGATCTTATAATATTTTCTGAGGATGGAAGTCAAAAATATGCTTTGGGCTTCCCCACAATACTGGAAAATCAGTGACAGCATTCTTTCCCAGGTCTGAAAACAAGAAGAGGGTCCATAAACTGCATTTTGGATCTACTAGTTTAGCTACAACAATAATTGAGATGCAGCAAATAATTTAACTCCTTCCCCAGGCAATGCCTCTGGCTATGCAACTAGGAAGCACATTAAAACCTGCTTCTGTTGGATAGAAGAGGAGCTAAGTAGGGGAGCAGAAGGATCCAGAAATAAATACGCACACAGCTGAAGAAAACCCTATTCTGAGATTTTTGCATGGATCCCCAACCAGAATATAAATTAGACTTCAGCTTAATCAGAGCGTTATATGAGTCTTGTTCACTTTTTCTCTTCTGCTAAAGACCTCTGAAATCTCTCTGCATTTAGGATGCTTGGTTATAGACCACCTGAGTGTCAAGCTGCACGTGGAGGAAGGTCAAATTCACTGAATTTCCTGCTTCTAAGGGAGGAACCTTATACTCCCGAATCTTAATAGTATCTCAGAAGGGGTAAGTTGTTGTTCAGTCACTCATTCATATCTGACGCTTTGTGACCACAAGGACTGCAGCACACCAGGCTCCCTTGTCCATCACTATCTCTTGGACTCTTTTCAAACTCATGTCCCTTGAGTCAATGATGCCATCCAACCATCTCATCCTCTGTCACCCCTCTCTCCTCCTGCCCTCAATCTTTCCCAGCATCAGGGTCTTTTCTAAGGATATTTATAAGATCTGGGCTTGATTTCCTTCAAATGGGTCTTTCCAAGTGAGATCACTGGCTGGCCACCTAGAAAAGACTCTGTGAGGAGTCTCCATGTTGGTTGTTTTGTTTTGTTCTATGTCCAGGAACCACAGATGCAACAGTCTTATAACATCCAAGCTAGCTTTATACTGGAGTGACCTGTCATTGTGCATATTCTAAATGAGTAAAGAACTAAGAGTTGTCCTAAGATAGGCTAACCAAGAAACATCAGCAAAATAAGCGACCAAATTTTATATATTTTAAAAGGTCAATATTACAGTTTTCAGTAAAATATTAATTGAGTGGGAACAATCCCACAGACATTGGTCCAGAGACTGGGGGTGAAGTGATGAACTAGAAGACACAGGATGGAGAGTCTCATGGAGACAAAAGAATAAACAATTCAAAATGTACAAGCAAGTGATATACTCTTCAGTGTTGAGTGCAAGAAGGCCATTTTTCAAAGTCTGGTGGTAGAGAATGACTGGGGTGATGAAGGCAGATCAACTGGGGAATGGCCTGTGAGCTGTAAGAAGTCATTATAAGGTGACCTGGGGAAGCACACTTGCAGCACAAGGGCCACCAAGCACAGGCATCCATGCTAACACGTTACTCAGTGGGATTGTGTGTGAACTGGGCCATAGAGGAGGGAGAGGGTCCTGGGGCTGCCTGGCAAAACAGGGTCCAGTTTGAAGCTGAGTGATTGGGTCCGGCTGACAGAGGATTCACCTGCATGTTTGCAAGCCATGTTTCATGGCAAGAGACTTTCTCTATCAAAAGATCCGTCTCAATATTTAGAAACCTGAAGGAATGACAGGGCTGCCTTATCTTTGGTTCTATTAAATAACACTGGAATATGCTCTTGTTTCTATTTCATTTCCATCTGGAATTTGAATATTTTTTTTGGTAAAACCTGTATCAATTTATATACTTTATCAAAGGACAGAAGTTAAAAGCCCTTAACAATTTTTATCTATTTGTATAGTGTGAACAGTAGCTGAAATAAATCAAAATGGCAAAAGAGCAGATGGAAATAACAAAAATATAGCTTGTCCTCACTTCCACAAAAAAAATTGGAACATGTTTCAAATTTTTTTAAATCATGTAATTATTCATAAGTCTCTTTCTAAATTAACAAGCCTGAAGTATAATCAACTAGTAAAACTTTAGAAACCTGTTAGAAATCATTTATGGAGTATTAAGGAATATATCAGGTAAAGTGAAAAAAAATACTGCTTTGAATAAATTTGCCATTGGATATTGAATATGCCTATAATTGGAATCCCACATAAGATTAAAGCAAACTAAAAGTTGGTTACATTTCATACAAAAGAAAAAAAACAACTCAAAAGGCAAAAAATGAATTTATTGCCTTTAACTTTGGTTTCTCAAAATAATGCAGGGTAGACATGCACTTCTGCTCAAATTCTGGGGGAAAAATGTCAATTTTTCCTACATGATAAATGGCAGATGAATCAAGGTGCTCCTACAGTGGAATTAACTCAATATATGCCAACTCTCATATGGTGAGAGGGGTGTCCATTGTAGCATATCATTAATTGCTAACCCCTGTTTCACATCTTCAGGATTTCTTTTTTAAACTCCAGTGATCAGAAAGAGGATGGTTCATGTAAATTGTCTGGAACAAGATTAAAACAATCATGTTCAACACTAAACTGCTACTCAGTGAACTGGAGTTTTGTTTTTATAGTATCACAATAAAGATGGTTGTCTAGAATTAGTAAGCTAGTCTGAGTATTTGAGATGATAGGAAATAAGACCTTACAATCCTAAAAATGGCTCCTTGACCAACGACATTTGAGTGTAGCACTTCTGATTTGTATTAGATTTCCACCCTGATAGTGTGAAGACAAACTGAACTCCCAAATATGCTGAATATTGAATAAGCGACTGAGTTCCCTTAAGAGTTTGATAGCTTTATTAATGAAGAATTGGAGATACCTAAGCAATTCAGTTACTGTGATCTAAGTTAGGAAATTGGTCACCATTTCTAAGTAGGTGTCTTGCTTTGTACAAATCATAACTTCTCCTTATGAAGATGGGAATAAACCACAACTTCCTGTGTTACATGCGCTTGAGAGCCCTCCAACCTTCAGGGGAAATGCTGTCTAAAGCCAGTGTGAAGAGACTGAATGACAGGTCGACGTCTCTAGATTCTGTGCTGTGTGCACACACGTGTGTGTGTGCAGGCATGTGTGTGCTTGGTGTGGACCCATGCATAGATACACACTCACCCTGTCTCTCTTTACATTGAAAGTTCAAGGGTGATAACAGATGTGAAATTGGTAATTGCTTTTCCTTTTCCCTGTCCCCCATTTATTTTATGTCATGATGTTACGGAGGCACTAATATATTGTATGGGTTTGTGGATTTGAGACAAATAGGAAATGTTTCTTATCTGAAAAATAAGTGTGAAGTCATTAAAGTCTACCAATTCTAATTTTCAGGTTAAATTACTTTGTGCTACAGTGTGATGGCTTTCTGGATAAATCAGAGAAAATTAGTAACACTTTAGAAGATGATCTGAGATCTGTGAATAATTTTTACTTTAGAGTGTACAGCTTTTAGTTTCTGGGGCAAACTAATTTTTTTACAAAGTGAATATTTGATTTTTTTAGTAAGATTAATGCATTTCAAGTGTTGTAGACTTACTGTATTTTAAAATATCTTCCTGAGTGAGAAGCTTTCATCTTTTCAGTTCAGTTGAATATTTTAAGAAAACACTGGCTCCATTATCTGGATGCAAATGGTGTGTGCACACACACACGCATGTAGTCATATTCAGCTAGCTTGCACCTGTTTCTGTGCTCTAGATATGCGTGTTATCTTACTAAATCCTTGTTAGTATCTCAGTCTTAAAAATAAGAAAATGGGCTCAGAGGTTAAAGAATTTTCTCAGGCACCAATAGAAGGTCTGATTTGGACCCTGCTTTTCTCTTTGTTATCTGTGCACTCTCCCCACCTCCCTTTCCCCACGTATGAGCTCCGACAATGACAGTGGGAGGGTACCTTCAAAAAAGGATTTTCCACTAGGTTTTAACCTTTGCATGCATGCAGTCCTTTGGTACCCAAACTCAAATGTGAGGAAACCACATTAGCCTCTGTCATGTCCTAAATATTCAGTGTCCTTTGCTCCCTGATGCCCTTTTTCTTTCTAAATGACGTATTTTTTGTGCACCTGATTTTTTTTATTGTCAGAATACATGTCCTTACTGACCTTATTGCCTCGAATAATTCTCATGTTGGTTTGTCAGTAAACTGTCAATCCTGTGCTCTTTATTAATAACCCTGCGTGCAGTACTTTTAGAGTATTTCTCCTCTAATACTTTTAGAGTATTTCTCCTTCTACTGACCAGAAGTCTCCAGGACTTCTGGTCAGTAGAATCCATCGTCTGATAGAAATACTCTAATGTGAACTTACATATCCAGGAGAAGATTGATAAGAGAGGTTTTATAGCAGTAGGCAGGCCTTTTGCTTTCAAAAATAGCACCACTATTGTACTCTTTCCCATATAAATCCCATTCTCTTTGTGCTCCTGATGCTAAGAAAGAGAAAAAATATCTGTTAAAGACCCAAATGAATACTTAGCCTTCTACTTCTTTCACTCGTGAATGAGTCACCACCACCCCACCATTTGACAGGAAATTGACTTGTTTGTTCTGTTTGTTTTGCGGAATTCTTGAAGGGTTGCCAAGCAGGCCTTGGTCAGATCACTTAGCAAGAGACAGTGGGGAAAAACTCAGGTACCTGCCTAGCCGTCATCTGACTTGAGGCAGGGTGGGAGCTGATGTCTTGACGTTGGACATCCAGGCCTGGCAGCAGACCCAGGTCCACTCAAATTTGTTAGCAGGGTGACCTTCGCTGAGCCCCCGCTTCTCTGCAGGCTTTCTGTGAGTCAGGATAGAGGTGAAATGGGGTAACTCTCTGGCCTTACCTGCCGTGTGGTCTCGTCCACAGCAGATCAGGAAGCTTCCTGTACGCTCAGGAAGCACTGGTTACAAGCCTATTGTAGTCACTGTGTCATGAATTACAGGCAGTCATTTATATATATTCCATACAACCCTTTCCTTTTTTTTTTTTTTTGCTGATTAGACATTATTTAAATGAAAAGGGGTAGTTCTTTTTTAGGTTTATATAATTTTTTAATCAAAATAGAGTTGATTTATAGTGTTTTTTTTTAATATAAATTTATTTATTTTCATTGGAGGTTAATTACTTTACAATACTGTATTGGTTTTGCCATACATCAACATGATACCGCCACAGGTATACACGTGTTCCCCTTCCTGAACCCCCCTCTCTCCCTCCTCCCTGTACCATCCCTCTGGGTCATCCCAGTGCACCAGCCCCAAGCATCCAGTATCATGCATCGAACCTGGACTGGTGATTCATTTCATATATGATATTATACATGGTTCAATGCTATTCTCCCAAATCATCCCACCCTCTCCCTCTCCCACAGAGTCCGAAAGACTGTTCTATACATCTGTGTCTCTTTGCGTTAAAGTATACAACACAATGATTCAGTTATAAACTGACACATATATACACACATTTATCCTTTTTCACATTCTTTTCCCATATACGTTGTTAAAAAGTATGTGTATAGTTCCTGGAATGGCTTAGTACTCATTCTTTTTGTAGGGCAATGAGGCCTCTTTTGAATCATGTGTGTGTCTGGGGTTGAGGGGAGAATTCAGCTGGAACATAGGCCTGGAGTAGTAACAAATAAAAAATCCACCACTAGATAACATGTCCAGACACACAGAGATGGCTAAATGCTGGAATTTTGAAGGGAAACTATTTAGTGTTATGCAGCTGAGCCATTAACACTTTTGGAGAAGGAAATGGCCACGCACTCCAGTATTCTTGCCTGGAGAATTCTGTGGACATGCTACAGTCCATGAGTCTGCAAAGAGACACAACTGAGCAATTAACGCTATTTTAGTGTTACTGGAGCAGTTTTGCTTTGAGACTTTGAGTCAGTGTCTCATCATCAGTGCTTCACTTAATAAATAAATAAAGCATCTTCTTGTCTCTTCAGAAAACCATAACTGCACAATCTTGTGTGCTTTAGGTTAGTCACATGTATGCTATTGTTTAGTCTTTTAAATGGCATTGCATGCAAGAAGAGCCAACTCATTGTCAGAGCTCTTTAGGGTGGCTGTAAGTAAAGCTGGCTGGCAGGGTTGGTGTCTGGGGAGGGTCTGCTTTCTGGTTCGGAGAAGGTGTCTCCTTGCTGTGTCCTCACACAGAAGGGGCAGGGGAGCTCTCTGAGGTCTCCTTTATTAAGGCACTGATCCTATTTACAGTAGCTCCACTCTCATAACTTCGGCATCACAGTAGGCCCCTCCTCCTAACACTGTCGCTTTGAGGGTAGGTTTTCAACTTATGAATTTTAGGCTGTCACACGTATGTGCTATTTGTTGAACATACATACACACGCACCACCCTTGATGTCCTGCAGACAGGATGTGTGATGTGGACTTGGGCCAGCAGACAGGTGGAACCGGTGTACATGGAGATGTACCCCCTGCCCCTTCAGTGAGCATCTCTGGTCCCCACTGTGTGGGTGGGTGTGTCTGGCCCAGCTTCACAGAGCCATTCATTCAGCAATTCCTCCACGTACTCAGTGTAGAAGAAGCTGGGCTGGAGCTGCAGTGATAAACAAGACTGATTAAGGCAATGAGCCTACATCTACCTTAAAAAGCTCGCTCCATTCAGGTTCACTGATTCTCTCTGCTCCCACAGTGGGCAGCACCCTGTGAACAGGGCAGACACTTTCTCCCCAGCCCTCCTCCTGGGCCTGTGATGGAGCAGCAGGGAAACATTGCATTCTCCTCACTTAGATTAAATCACTAAGATTTTTCTATTTCAGAACGTGAGTCGGAAGAGGAAAGGCAAATTTTGCTGAATTCAGGACAACTTTCACGAGTAATTTATTAAAGATGTAAAATGGACCGCTGATTTCCAGTTGACCTTTAAGCTGCAATTTAAATATATTAGAATCTTTGATGCCCAGTGAGGAATTACCATTTTAAAACTGGGATTAGATTAGAATATTTGTACAAAGCAGAAGCAGAGTATAGATTAGTTTTGCTGCATTTTGAAGAGAATTTGTAGTCAAGGGAATAAAAACATGTGAAGAGATAACATTTTTAGTTCTGATGGTAAAACATCTTAAATGAATAAAGGGCTCTCTTTCTCTTAAAATGACTTACATTTATCCAGGTTGCAGCAGAGTGATTCGCATACTTTGGGGTGGGAGGCAATTTGGATATTTGGGGGAAGACAGTTTGGCAATTTGTATGAAAAGCCTTAATAAGTTTGTATAGTTTCATCCACAAGTTTCAAATCTAGGCTATTTTTTAAATAACCGAGAAGAGATGCGTGTTCATGGATGCTTCCTGCAGTGGTGTTTAAAATATTAAAGGGTTGTGAACAAACCAGACATTCACTGAGAGGCGTCAATGGAGTACCCTGAGGGGACGCTACACTGTCTGTAAGAACAAGAAGGGTCTTAGTTATTGATGTGAAATATTTTCACACCACTTCCAGTGAAAGATATTAGCAATTAGTACCTACAATAAAAATTCCTTTGTATTTAAAATTTATATGTCTATATGCTTATGGACACACAGTAGATCCATGGACAGACTTCTAGAAGGAGATGTAACTAAACATTAAGAGTAGTTATCTCTAGGGCATGGCGCTATGACATCCTTCTTTTACTTTTCTTAAGTTATTGTAATCACACCAAAAAAAAAAAAAAGCCAGTTAATTTTCAAGGGAGAAATCATGGCTCTTTTCCAAGGGAAGCATGCAGTTATTAGTTTCAAAAAGGAAAATTTCATTAAGTGTAATTTTCATCATAGGATTTAATTCTTACCACTCTTCATGGACAACTAAAGACTTTTCACATAATTTTAAAAAATCTCTAAGATTTTTAGTCATGCATGCAGTTGCTTATACAAATATTGTGTGTGCCAACCCAAACTCTTCTCAAAAGTAGCATGAGGAGGGTTATTAAATTAAGTAACTTGTATAATTGGTAGTTTACTCAAGAAGAATCATTTTCAAAGCTGTTATAACTGTTCAGTTCAGTTCAGTCGCTCAGTCGTGTCCGACTCTTTGCGACCCCATGATAACTGTAGACCTTAATTTTTGAATAAATATGGAATTAATTCATTGGTTGAATCAAAATGGCTTATCTCTAATTGGATACATCTACATTCATCTGTAAAATGAACATATGTTTGAATCTTTCTGCACAGGGCTGTTAGGAAGATAAATTAATGCATGTAGCATGCTTAGAACTATACCTGCTTGTTAGGATTCAATACTAGAATGATGTTACCCAACTTCTTGGATTCAGGAGTAGATTTCACTTGATCTCGAAAGAATTTAGCTGTTAGTACTTATTTTTAAAGTATTTATTTGGCTGTGCTGTGTCTTAGTTGCTGCATATAAGATCTTTGATCTTTGTTGTGGCATGGAATGCAGAATCTTTATTGGTGGCATGTGAACTCTAAGTTGCAGCAGGTAAGGCCCTGTTTCCTCACCAGGGATTGAACCCTGGGCCCCTGCACTGGAAGTGTGGAGTTTTTAGCCACTGCACCACCAGGGAAGTTCCATTGCTAATACTTATTTTTGGAGGTTCTCAAATCTTCCTTTGGATCTTAATGTCAAACAGAGTAGTAGAAAGTAGAAAGAAAAATGCAAATGGTATTGGTAACCTACTGGAATTTAAATGATACACTCTTCCTGAAGAGAACAATGGGGGAAAATGAGTGTCTTTATGATAAAGAATTTAGAAGAAATAACGATTTGTCACATTCTTTTATGAAATGTGCCATAAAGTGATGTCCTTTCTAGATGTGTATAAGAGACAGGAGTAGTAGAAAGTAGAAAGAAAAATGCAAATGGTATTGGTAACCTACTGGAATTTAAATGATACACTCTTCCTGAAGAGAACAATGGGGGAAAATGAGTGTCTTTATGATAAAGAATTTAGAAGAAATAACGATTTGTCACATTCTTTTATGAAATGTGCCATAAAGTGATGGTCATTCCTATAGCTTTTTTCCAGCTTATTGAAGGAATTTAATGTTCTTCATATAAATACTTTCTAATTTCCTTTTAAAATTGAAGTTTATGTTGTGTTAGTTTTAGGAGCACAGTAAAGTGATACAGTTGCACATATACTAATTTCAAGGCTTCCCTTCATCTGGTAGAGAATCCGCCTGCAATGCAGGAGACCCTGGTTTGATTCTAGGGTCAGGAACATACCCTGGAGAAGGGATTGGGTACCCATTCCAGTATTCTCCGGTTTCCTTGGTGGCTCAAATGGTAAAGAACCCACTTGCAGTGTAGGAGACCTGGGTTATATCCCTGTGTTGGGGAGAGCCCCTGGAGGAAGGTGTGGCAACCCGCTCCAATATTCTTGCCTGGAGAATCCCCATGGATAGAGGAGGCTGGCGGGCTATAGTCCATGGGGTTGAAAAGAGTTGGGCATGACTGAGCAACCAAGCAGAGCACATACTAATTTCCATTTAAAGGAGTGGTTGTTTTTATTTCAGATAAGAGTCCCACATCCCATTACTCAGCCACTTTTGACACAGAAATCCCAAGGCCTCTGTTTATGATCACGGTGTAGGTTCCCGTCCTGATCTTCATTCATTTGTTCTCTATTGTAATGCCTCATGGAAACCTCTTTACTTAATTTTTTTTAATGTTTATTTTAGTTGTTCTGACATTGGCAACTTCTCTTATAAGATGACCAGCGTATAGTCTTTTGAAGTCACTGGCTTAATAAGGATAGAATTTTAAACAGAAGTTGTTTTGATAGTAAGATCACACTTGATACCAGTAACTGATTTTCTTGCTCACATTTATTTACATAGCATTTAGCAAAATGAAGAAAACCGGGTTAATATCTATTCACTAAATCACTGAATTAAATATTAATCAGTAAATCAATATACAGTATTAGAACCAGGGAGGAGCTTTGGGGTCACCAGAGTTAGCATCTCATTCTAATATCTGGAAAACAAGCACACGAGTTTGAGGCAGGAGAAGTAGGTTTGAACCTGACTCCTGATTCCATGCATTTTCCCATTCAGGTATAGCCCCTTCCTTTTAACACCTCCACAGGAGAAAAGGATGGCAGTGTTTCCAGAAGTAAGTCAAATAAGATTCAGAGTGTTTAACCTGGAATGCATTTTTAAATGGTAAATTAAGTGAATGTGGTCTAGTTCCAGTCCTGTAGGAAGTAACTTCTTCAGCCAATGGACCATTGCTCTGTTATCCAGGACACTCCAGGATAAAGCAGACATTTCCCTGTCTTCCTAACTTGGGAGGGAACACACTTTGTCACAGACACACTGGGGAGATTTCCACCACTCTGTAAGGAAGACTTGGACTGTGTTCTACAAATAATAATTACAAATTCACTGTGAAGATTGTTCAAGATCATTAAGTATTAATAATATAAATTCATAGAAGAGTTTCTTAACTTGATGCTGAAGAGCAATCTTCAGTTACAGTGCTGGTGCGTATTATGGAAACTGAGAGCTTGAATACCCTGGATACCTTGAATAACAAGTCATTTTCTTGACTTTCTCTCAGATCCTGTGTCAGTCCAGTCGCCAGTCATCTTACCTCTGTCTTTGCTGGAACTGAACGTGTTTTCCCCCAACCCCTTCAAACATAGGTTTTGAAACCCTAGCTCCCAGAAATGGTGGTATTAGGAGATGGGGCCTTTAGGAGGTATTAGGTCATAAGGGTATGGCTCTCATGAACAGGATTAGTGCCCTTATAAAGGAAACCCCAGAGAACTTCCTGGTCCCTGACAACCAACAAGTGCGAACACACTTAGAAGATGAAAATCTGTAAAGCAGCCCTCACCCAACCAGGTGGGCCTCCTGATCTCAGACTTCTAGCCTCCAGGAATGTGAGAAAGCCATTCGTTGGTCAGCCACCCATCTGTGTCGCTTTGTTATGGTGGCAGTGGATTTAGAAAATGCTTTTCTCCCAGCACTGCTATGACCACCCGTGGAAGCCAACATTTTGGCCTCCCAGCCTTCTCCCTCCTTCACTTGTGTGCCCACCAGCTCACTGTNCCCGCTCCAATATTCTTGCCTGGAGAATCCCCATGGATAGAGGAGGCTGGCGGGCTATAGTCCATGGGGTTGAAAAGAGTTGGGCATGACTGAGCAACCAAGCAGAGCACATACTAATTTCCATTTAAAGGAGTGGTTGTTTTTATTTCAGATAAGAGTCCCACATCCCATCACTCAGCCACTTTTGACACAGAAATCCCAAGGCCTCTGTTTATGATCACGGTGTAGGTTCCCGTCCTGATCTTCATTCATTTGTTCTCTATTGTAATGCCTCATGGAAACCTCTTTACTTAATTTTTTTTAATGTTTATTTTAGTTGTTCTGACATTGGCAACTTCTCTTATAAGATGACCAGCGTATAGTCTTTTGAAGTCACTGGCTTAATAAGGATAGAATTTTAAACAGAAGTTGTTTTGATAGTAAGATCACACTTGATACCAGTAACTGATTTTCTTGCTCACATTTATTTACATAGCATTTAGCAAAATGAAGAAAACCGGGTTAATATCTATTCACTAAATCACTGAATTAAATATTAATCAGTAAATCAATATACAGTATTAGAACCAGGGAGGAGCTTTGGGGTCACCAGAGTTAGCATCTCATTCTAATATCTGGGAAACAAGCACACGAGTTTGAGGCAGGAGAAGTAGGTTTGAACCTGACTCCTGATTCCATGCATTTTGCCATTCAGGTATAGCCCCTTCCTTTTAACACCTCCACAGGAGAAAAGGATGGCAGTGTTTCCAGAAGTAAGTCAAATAAGATTCAGAGTGTTTAACCTGGAATGCATTTTTAAATGGTAAATTAAGTGAATGTGGTCTAGTTCCAGTCCTGTAGGAAGTAACTTCTTCAGCCAATGGACCATTGCTCTGTTATCCAGGACACTCCAGGATAAAGCAGACATTTCCCTGTCTTCCTAACTTGGGAGGGAACACACTTTGTCACAGACACACTGGGGAGATTTCCACCACTCTGTAAGGAAGACTTGGACTGTGTTCTACAAATAATAATTACAAATTCACTGTGAAGATTGTTCAAGATCATTAAGTATTAATAATATAAATTCATAGAAGAGTTTCTTAACTTGATGCTGAAGAGCAATCTTCAGTTACAGTGCTGGTGCGTATTATGGAAACTGAGAGCTTGAATACCCTGGATACCTTGAATAACAAGTCATTTTCTTGACTTTCTCTCAGATCCTGTGTCAGTCCAGTCGCCAGTCATCTTACCTCTGTCTTTGCTGGAACTGAACGTGTTTTCCCCCAACCCCTTCAAACATAGGTTTTGAAACCCTAGCTCCCAGAAATGGTGGTATTAGGAGATGGGGCCTTTAGGAGGTATTAGGTCATAAGGGTATGGCTCTCATGAACAGGATTAGTGCCCTTATAAAGGAAACCCCAGAGAACTTCCTGGTCCCTGACAACCAACAAGTGCGAACACACTTAGAAGATGAAAATCTGTAAAGCAGCCCTCACCCAACCAGGTGGGCCTCCTGATCTCAGACTTCTAGCCTCCAGGAATGTGAGAAAGCCATTCGTTGGTCAGCCACCCATCTGTGTCGCTTTGTTATGGTGGCAGTGGATTTAGAAAATGCTTTTCTCCCAGCACTGCTATGACCACCCGTGGAAGCCAACATTTTGGCCTCCCAGCCTTCTCCCTCCTTCACTTGTGTGCCCACCAGCTCACTGTGGTGACCCTTTGACTACTGAAACCAGATCACAGAACACCTCCACTCAGAACCCTTCCCGGCTCTCTGTGTCCTTTGGAGAAAAAGCCAGAGTCGTCACCTTGCTCTGCAAAGTCTTCTAGGGCCTGTTCTCCTGACCTGCCATCTGCCTCCTGTTTTCATTCCAGCGACAGTGATCCCTGGCGCTTCCTTTCCAGTTTGCCACGTGGGCTCCTCAGAGGTTTCACCTAGCCCCCTTTCCCCAGTAGAGATGGGCATCTCCCCTTGACTTAAATCACACTTCTGTCACCTGTCACTTCATCAGCCACACCTTCCCAACCATGCTATAAATGGGAGCAGCCTGTATCCCTGCGCTCAACAGAACTGTTTTATATTTAGTCATTTGCTCATTATCTAACCCATCCCCCCCATCATTAGAATTTAAGCTTCAGTGCAAGGGTCTTATTTTTCCTAGTTACTGGATTCTTATCAGTACTCCATCAATATTGGTCAGTTGAATGAAGAAATGTATTAATGGACAGGAATAATAAAGTTGGAGAGTTATCTATTCTTAGACATGAACATCGAGTTGCTCTAAATATGCTGCTAGGTCACAATAATTTAACTTTCATGTTGCTGCTGCTGCTGCTGCTAGTCTCTTCGGTCGTGTCCGACTCTGTGCGACCCCATAGACGGCAGCCCACCAGGCTCCTCTGTCCCCGGGATTCTCCAGGCAAGAACACTGGAGTGGGTTGCCATTTCCTTCTCCAATGCATGAAAGAGAAAAGTGAAAGTGAAGTCGCTCAGTCGTGTCTGACATTTCATGACCCCATGGACTGCAGCCCACCAGGCTCCTCTGTCCATGGGATTTTCCAGGCAAGAGTACTGGAGTAGGGTGCCATTGACTTCTCTGGAACTTTCATGTTAGTGACTTTCAAAACTGTATACATTTTTTATATAAGAAGGTCTGCCTACCAACAGAGAAGTGAGACAGTACTCAATAACAGGAAGAAACTTGAGCACGTAACTTTTTTTTTTTTTTAGTTTATTTGTCATTGAAGCAGCATCTTTGCAGAGTTCTCTTTTTGGAGATACTGTTTCTTTTATGACTATTTACAGTTTTACTGTTATTCTAGTTTGTGAAACCAGAGGATAGATCAGTAATAAAAGATCACACACAGAAGTTCCAGGCAGACAAAGCTTGATGGGGTTTATTACCATCCGCAGCCCATACTCAGCTCGCTTTGCTAATGTCAGGTGGCTCCCCAGTGCTGCCTGGCCCTTAGGAGGCCTGTGCTGTGTGTTTCAGCAGCTGACAGCCCTGCTGCCATTGGCCACCTTCCTCTGGCTGTGTACCCAGCCATGCTCAGGCCTGTCACTGCAAAGGCCTTGGCATCGAGCGATGTTGTAATCACAGCAGCGAGTGCAGTCTGATAACCCCATGCGATCGCAGGGCCAGGAGCTCGCCAGGAGCCCCAGCTCTGGCAAGAACCGAGCCTGTCTCTCTTCTCTCCTCTTCCCTTGATGGTTTCCTTCCCACTTCATAAGAAACTGTTCAAATGGAGCCTGTTCCTAAGACACAGTGCCTTGTCTGAGCTTCACTTCTATTTCTAAATGAAGCATGCTTTCTCCTCCTGACTCTCAGACATGCAAAGCCTGCTGAGCTGAGTAGAATGCCAAATGCTAGTCCTGTGTCCTGCCGTTTAGACACTCTGTGCTGGTATGAGCTATTCCTGCAAATCATGCCAGCAAGCATGGTGTTGAATGTGGGACGGGGCCTCACGCACTCTCTTCCCTCTTGCTTCCGGAATAGAAACACCTCAGCCATCCCTGCCGGCCCAGTGTCTGGACCCCATATTTCAGTGTGGAGGCCGTGGTCTGTCCACTGGCTTCGCCCCATCCTGCTCAGCTATACTGCAGCCAAAAGCATATTTCCTTCTCTCTGCTTCGATCTTGGGACCATTCCCAGCATTGCTGCTCCAGCCACATTTGGCTGTCCTGACACAGCAATTAAAACTCGAGAGCTTTACCACCATCACATTTCACCTGCCAATGTTTGAAGAATGGGGTGTGCTTTAACAGCAGCGTGACTTGATTCCCAAATTCAAAAGTCACAGACTACTGACATGAGGGCGTCATTATGTTTTATGAGTTCTAGAGAAAACAAAGCAGAGATAGCTATTAAAAAAATTAAAAAAAATAAAGCCAAATGTAGTGGTAGAAAATTGCATGATTTTATTTTGCTGTTTTTCATTTTGCTTCCCAATGCTTCTATTGATGGGGTGATTACCCTGTTTGTGATTTTTTCTGATGCTTGCTGTTTAGTCCCAATTTATCTTCTCAGTCTTCCTGGTAAATTAGGTAACCTTATGTAGGGAATAAGTTTAAGATAAATGATCATGGTCAGGATCCTGCTGGGGGCCCTTACAGGCATGTTCTGTATTCAGAGGGCATCCTCCTGTCCCTAACCTACGTGATTGGGCTTACAGGACTCAACCTATAAACCTGTGTTTGGTTTATGTACAAACACATGAGTGACAAAGCCTGAACTTCTCTCTGAAGTCTGAACTTCTCTTCCATGAACTCCTGACCTAGTATAGACTACTTCCTTTTGGTCAAAAATTTGTCTTTGCAACAGGACAGGCTTAGTCATGCAAAGACGGTCTGCCATAAGGAGCAGATTGTAGCTGCTGATGCTCACGGCTGAGAGCAGATGTCAGAGATTCACACGCGCTCACCTTGATCCAGTTTTCCTGATATTTGTAAGGGCATTGGACAGAGCTGACCAGAGGATCCTAACATTGGTCACAGAATTCAGTGTGGGCTCCCTAATTAAAGAGAGCTAATCCTGTTGTTTTTTTTTTTTGGTTGTTTGTTTGTTTTGTTTTTTAAGTGTGCTCTGTTGGGCTAGCATTATGATCTGGGATCATTTTCCTCTTTGCAAAATTAACATGGCTACAATTATTGCCTTAAATTTAAAGCACATTTAGAAGGGCTTTCATCTTTTTTGTGTGATCCCAATGGTGTGATATTCATTTCCGTCTTTTAAAAACTCTGTGTGTGTGTATAAGCAATTGTTAAGGTCCGAGTCAGCTTGGCGGGAGGCAGGCAGGACTTCAGGTGACCAGCCACTAACTATGATGAGAATGGTTGCTTAAGTGTTGTGGACAGCACCGTGAGGGAAGCTTCCTCATTCCTGGCGCAGATCCTCAAGGACACTCCGCATATCTGGCAAAGAGCCTGGTACGTGCATTCATGACCGTGAGCCCCAGACAGGCCGAGGCAACAATTAATCTTGGATTACATTTTGCTATAAAGAAGGGGGAAGGTGGTGGGAGTGGTAAATTTGGAGTTTCACACACACACACACACACACACACACACCTGTATATAAAATAATCAGTAAGGACTGCCTGTATAGTCCAGGGAACTTTATTCATTATCCTATGATAAATCATAATGGAAGAGAATATGAAAAAATATACACACATGTAACTGAATCACTTTGTTATCTAGCAGAACTTAATACAACATTGTAAGTCAACCATACTTCAATAAAAATTAAAAAAACAAATAAGGTTTAAGGAAAAGAGACACCGTTTACTTTTCTGATTATGGAAGGACTTTGACATCTATTTACAACTCTAAAATGAAATTTGGAATATAAATATATGAAGAAACAATAAAAAATTTTTTCTATATCTATGATCCGAAGTGTCAACAAATTGATATATATCCTTCTTGTTTCTAAGAAATCCATAAAGGTAGCAATGTTTCCATTAAAACAATATGTATCCCGTCACAGGTAAATTGTCATTCTTTTATCAGTTACTTAGAATTGTATTTTAGTTAATACTCTAGAATTTCAGCTGCAGAATCAGTAATATTTAGTTACTCAAAGGTAAATCAGATGATATTCAAACAACTTGAATAACATGGCTTTGCCCTTTCTTCTATCAGTATAATTCTCATAGCAGTGCGATCGAAAGATGATCCTTCCTGTTTTCCATTGGTATAGGATAAACTTAACTTGCCTTTTTACCAGAATGCTGATTATAGAGAATCATTTAGAAAATGCTTCTTATAGATTTTTCTGTAGCAGCTTATGACTTCCTTGTGTATTATAACAGTGATAAAGATGTTAAGTAATTAAGAGATTTCAAGTCAAGAAATGTTTGCCACTTGCTCTAGCATGAAAAAAAACACAAATCTTTCTCCAGTCCATGCGATTGCAAGGTCACTAAGTCATGTCTAACTCTGTAGCCTACCAGGCTTCTCTGTCCATGGGATTTCTCAGGCAAGAATGCTAGAGTGAGCTGCCATTTCCATCTCCAGGGGATCTTTCTGACCCAGGGATTGAACCTGAATTTTTACTTGCTTTAGTTGAACCTGTGTCTCCTGCTTGGCAGGTGGATTCTTTACCATTGAGTCACTGGGGAAGCCCTCACTTTCCTCTGGGCAAAGTTAATGGGGCAAATGTGCATTCTCCACCTACAGAATGCTCAGTGAGTCCTCATGTAATAAGTAGAGATGGTCATCTTCTTATAGGGAGGAGCATGTAAAAATTATTGTGAACTCTCCCACTTTGAGTAATCCATACATGATAAGTGCTGGTAGAAGAGGACGGAACTGTGTGATTAATATTCCATCCTAACAGCTGTATGGCCATAAAATGCCATTAAATGCCTTGACGCTTTTTCTCTCCTGTGACTTTACATCTATCTGAACAATTAACCAGGCTTAGCACAAAGTGAGTTGATACATGAGAAGGTCTTTCAGAGACTGAGAAGGACTATACAGTTGGAAGTGAGAATGTCTCAGGAAGGAGACAACTGAATCTCGCTGGTAGAGGTCCACTTTAGTCTAGCTCCTAGAGACTGTGGTTTCAGTTAACTTCAGTGTGTACAGTGGGAGAGTCCAGAGTTGCAAACATCTTTTGCATCCAAGAAGTAACTTAACAAAGGGAAGGAGTCCATTCTTCTAAAAGAGATAAGGCCCAGCCTATGAGAGCTTCAGATTGGTGGCATGCTTTGGGAGTCTCCCCAGATTTTTCCTTTTGATGATTCTCATCTCTGCATATTATCCTCATGCTTTTTGTCTGATTAGGAGGGAAAGGTCCATCCCTGGGATACATTTGTACTTTGCCTTTTTTTTTCTTAGTAAGATAATCCCTCACAAATCAGAATGTGTGGTGATCAGAGAACTTTTTCCTTAAAAGTGAGAATATCTTCTATCAGGTATAGAAACTGATCAGTATTGAGAGATTTTTAAAGTTTGAGGTTACTAACAATTTATCTTTATTCATGAATTTCCTTAAAGAGCAGATTGTCTGTACCTTCCATCTTTCTGTGAGTAGAAAAGAATGCCACTGCCTCATTTTTGTGAAATGGTTTTGTCAACTTCTCCTTTAGTTTATGATAATACATGATATTTAACTTTACAAATAGAATTTGTTATGGAATTTGAACCACAGAATTGGTTTCTTCAGGATGGAGGATATGTTAGGAAATAGTAATAATGCATTATGTTTACTTATGGCATACCTACTTTTTATAGTATACAAGTATATAGTATATATACTATAGTATATAGTATGCTTTTTATACAATTGTCTTTTGTTAACATAATTTGGGAAAAGGCATTCATCATCAGCTGAATTTACTTTTGAAATAAGAAACACAGCCACCGATAACTATGCCAGCATCTTGATGTTGATAACTGTAGATCTGGAGTTCACATTTTTTTCCAGCAGCTATAACTAACTCCATTTCTATATTTGTTATCACATACTCTGTATAGAGCTGCCAAGGTAATCTTGGAGGTAACATCAAGCTGGCAGAAGGAAGGAGAGAGAGGGTAGGGTATCATGTGAAAGGTTTTTATAGGCTCCATACAGAAGAGGTTTGTATCACTTGCGGGTTACATCGAGATACCCATGGAAATTCCTCTGATTGTAACTTCAGTTCTCTCTACAGTGAAGATAATTTACATACCTAGGAGGGTTGTTATGATAAATACTATATGAAGAGGTACTTGGTATGATGGTTGTGCTGCTACTGCTAAGTCGCTTCAGTTGTGTCTGACTCTGTGCGACCCCATGGATGGCAGCCCACCAGGCTCCCCCATCCTTGGGATTCTCCAGGC
>SJYX01024266.1:0-20925 GCA_006410675.1 Oreotragus oreotragus | reverse complement strand
TTCAGTTATTTTATTGGCAGGGAGAAGGCCTGGTGATGACAAGCTAATGTTTTTGTGTCCTATGCTCAGTAATGGCAGCACAGTTTCCCTATAGATTTGTGCTGTGCTTCCTTCCATGAGAACTGGCTTAGATGTGTATAAGAGACAGATTTCCTGCTGCTGCTGCTGCTAAGTCTCTTCAGTCATGTCCGACTCTGCGACCCCATAGGTGGCAGCCCACCAGGCTCCCCCGTCCCTGGGATTCTCCAGGCAAAACACTGGAGTGGGTTGCCATTTCCTTCTCCAATCAATTTCCTATATACCTGTAAATTAACTATACTTCAGTTTTTAAAAAAATGATTTTCTGTCTCTTTAAGTAATTTGATTATGCTGTTTATGTGGTAAACTTCATTTTTTCATCTTTCTTGTGCTTGGCATTTATAGAGTGCCTTGGATTCTTGGGCTTATAGGTTATGTTAAATTGGAAAAAATATCATTACTTCTTCAAATCTTCTTTTTCTGTCTCTCTGTACTTTTTCAGGCACTCTAATGGACAGAGGAACATGGCAGACTCCAGCTCATGGGGTTGCAAGAATGGGACACGACTTAGCAACTAAACCACCACCAATGACACATAGGTTACACTGCTTGAAGTTGTGCCACAGCCCACTGATGCGCTGTTCATTGTTCTTTTCTTTTTTCTTTCTCTTTTTCATGTTAATTTCATTTTGTGTCATTAAATTCTCCAGTCTTTTCGTCTGCAGTATCTAATCTGTCATTAATCCCATCCTGTACATATCCTCTTACACACTGTAGTTCTTATTTGTCCAGGCTCAATTAGGTGTTTTGTATATTGTCCATGTTTGTACTTAACAAGTACAGTCTTTCCTCTGTGTTTTTTAAAACATTATCTGTAGTGAATTATAATAATTTTAATGTTCTTTTCTGTTAGTTCTACTATCTGGGTAAATTCTGGGTTATTTTCACTGGACTGATTGTTTTTTCTCTTCATGATGGATTCTATTTTTTCCTGTTTTTTACATGCCTGGTAATTTTTGATTGGATACCAGATATTTACCCATAGTACCACAAATACTCCAGGAGGACACTCTGCAAATTTATAGTCTTTTTCTCTGTAACTCTTTCCTCTGGGTGCTCTGCCTGTGAACACTAGCTGGCATGCTCTCCTTGGACACTCATAATCATGTCCCCAATCAGGGAACTTGCCTAGGACCACCAGAGCTTCCCTTGCCTGTGTTGTGGACAGGAAACTTTCTCAGTGGAGTAAACTTGGAAAGCTACAGGGCTCTCCTCACGTGTTTCCTCTGTCTCAGGTACCACTGTCCTTTGTTGACAATGTCTAATGTTTTGAAAACCATTGTTTTATGCATGTTGTCTGTGTTATAGTGATTTCAGGAGCAAAGCTTCCTGTTACTACATCATGGCTGAAAATGAAAACAGTGAGGGTCATTTTTTAAGTAAATGACTTTTATTAACAGAAAGGGTTACTAATAATATGTGATCCCTTTGGCTTTCAGAACTCTTGAGGTGACTTAGCATAGTACATGAGGGCAGGGCATATTCATTACATACTCATTACAAAAGATGATGAACATTTTACTTTAAAAATATTTCTAATATTAAGGTGCAAGGTGTGTGAGTGTAGCAGTAAAGCATTTGATTACTGATTGACTAATGTTTTAGAACTCTGACAGTTAAATTTGAGACAATATCAGTGAAAGTATTCTCAGTATACAGGCCAATTACGGATGACAGCCCATCTATGATGCTAATGGAACAAATAATGATTCTGTAAAGTTTTAAAACAGATGGGCATTTGTTTCTGTGTCTACAAAGTCAATGCTCAAGATAAGAATAAATTCATTATCTTCTAACCAGGGGATTTTGTTTATGATATGGGAAACTCATTCTTTATAATGAATAGTAGTTAGCTTGTCATTGGCTTAGAAGGCTGAGAAAACTCTCAGGTAAATGATAATCACTTTCATAGATATTTATCAAATAAAAACAGTATTGTCTATCCATTACAACAATAGCAAACTGGTGGCTTGTGTGTATCATTTGTATTTTAAAAATCAGGATATTTCACTGATTCATCCAGATTTTCAGTTTTTCTTTGATGAAAACTCTACCTTGTTAAGAAATTCGACCCCTTTTATTCATTTCTATTAGTTGATGTGTATTTGTCTGAATTTGCAACCCCTTTCTCAGTACTTCATCCTTCTTTTTTTTTTTCATTGAACTATCTTCCTAATAAAGATAATGCCTACAATATTGTGAGTAGTAAAAATACATCATTGAAGAAGGACTGCTCTAAAATGCACTTTAAACTTATTACTTCTATTTTCTGGTGGTTTAAAATAATGGCCACTTTTTTTTTTAGATTCCACTTATAAGTGATATCATGTGATGTTTATCTACTTGAAAGTAACACAACATTGTACATCAATTATACTCCAATAAAAACTATTTAAAATAAAATAGTGACCACAAAGCTTTTGACACTACTCCTATTGAAAGAAGGAATCTGTGTCTATTTTTTTACTTGAATCTAAATAAGCTCATGACTCAGCTGGAGCCAGTAGAATGTGGCAGCAGTACCACTGTGATTTCCTAGTGTAAATAATGAAAGGTGATGCAACTCTCCTTCTGTTTGCTGAGATAGCTGGTTTTGCCACCTAGAGCTGCCAGTTATGTATTTGGTGGCCCCAAGGCTGCCATATTCTGTGGAAGTGCAGACAGCAAGGAGGAGGGACTGTAACCCACAGTTCCACCTAAGGGCCCAGCTAGTAGCCATCATGAACTGTCAGACCTGAGAGAAGACGCCTCCAGGTGATTTCAGATTTCAGCCTTCTGGTCATCCTCAGCCATCAAGAACTCCAAGCTGAGGCCTCAGTCACTGTGGAGCAGAGACAGATTGTTCCCTGTAGGCCCTGTCTAGATTTTGATTCACACAATGTGTAAATATGAAAAAAATGGTTGTTTTAAGGTGCTAAATTATGGGGCAACTTCACACAGCAACTGGGACGTAACTGTTTCAAAACTTACTTGAAGGAATTCTGCACTAAAGGACATGCTCAATGATCTGAACCTCTCTGTCAAATAGGAATGATAGTTTCTATAAGATTAAGGGAAAGAAAGCATGTAATATACCAATGCCAGTACCTTTTACATGGTAAGTTCTTGCTTTTAAAAATAATTAAAACAAGGATAATTTGTTGCTGTGTAACACTAATTCCTCAATAGAAATTTAAAAGGAACCCTAGGACAAAATGCCACAGTGGTAAAGGATCCGCCTGCCAGTGTAGGAGATGTAGGAGGCACAGTTTGATCTCTGGGTTGGGAAGATCCCCTGGAGTAGAAAAGGGCAACTCACTCTGTATTGTTACCTGGAAAATGCCATGGACAGAGGAGCTTGGTGGGCTACAGTCCCTGGGTTGCAGTGAGTTAGACACGACTTAGCAACTGAGTGCTCAAATTATCCCTGTTGCTATTTTCCCCCAAATCCTAATCTCCCATTACAAATGGGACTGACTCATCTGAAGAAACCCTGATGCTGGGAAAGACTGAAGGTGGGAGGAGAAGGGGACGACAGAGGATGCGATGGCTGGATGGCATCACTATCCAATGGACATGAATTTGAGTAGACTCTGGGAGTTGGTGATGAACAGGGAGGCCTGCCGTGCTGCAGTCCATAGGGTCGCAAAGAGTTGGATACGACTGAGCGACTGAACTGAACTAGAGGTTAATGGACAGAGGACAGGATTTCCTGTCCTTTTCCTTGGGTCACTTAGTGGCATGGCTGTTGGCTAATCCAGATCCCCCTGGGATGAAAGGAACAAGAAATCAACCTTAGATCTTGCAACTGTTCCAGCTGCAGATGAGCCATGTAGGTGTGCACCACTTTGTTGTTAAGAATAAATTGCCAAGATTCTGTATCCCATGTATATTTTGGAAGATGAAATGAAGTGAATTATTAGTCTTGAAGGCTCACCCTCATTGTGGGTTCACTTCCCACCTTTGGTTTCTCATTGGAAACTTGAGAAAAGGTGAATTTCCTTATGTGTATTAGGGTCTTCTCTTGAAGAGGAGGTGACCAGAAAAAATTTTAAAAATGGGGGCCAGGCACTCAGAGACGTACTTTCTTTTTCTCATTTCCAAAAAAAAAAAGTCACCTGTTCCTACCAGCTCCTTAGTGCAAAGGCTATGTTTCTATCTTGGTGTCTGAACATTTGGATAACACTAAGTTCTCTACACAGATGTGGGGCACTTTATATAGAAGACACATGTGTGACACCTCCCTTTAAATCCCCCCTCTCCATCCTTCAGCACACATTTCCCCTAGTGTTTTTCATCCTAGAGATGAAAAACTTCTTAGAGAGACTCTGAGAAGAAATGGAAACTTACTGGGAAGCTGACAGAGGGAGTACTTTCTCGTTTTCTCTCTAAGATCCAGGGTTCATGGAGGCTCTATGGAGGCGGGATTCTGGGTCCTGTGCTGGAGTTCTCTGACACAGGTGTGTACTCTCACTCCATCTTCCTGCCAGTTCACAACCAGCTGGCCTCGAGTTCTGCTTTGGCCAGTGTCTGCCCTTTCTCAGCCAGATAACATTTTCCGGTGCTTTTTCAAGCATGTAGAAGCCTGTTTGGATGCAAGAGGGCATGTGTCTGGGCACCATGTAGAAGGTTAACTAACTTGTTGGAAATCTGGCTCCTAATTGTAGAAATCAAAATGAATTTTCAGTATTTATGTGTGAGAACAGGGTCATTAACCACTGCAGAAACACAGCCAAAAAGATGTTCATTCTTTCAGTGAATATTTGACCACCTTCTCTATGTCAAAGACTGCTTCGGGCTCCTGGAGGTCCAGTGAGCAAAACAGAGAAAAATTCATATCCCGGTGGAGCCTGTATTGTACTGAGGCAGAATGAGAGAGAGGGAGGAAGGGGGAGAAGATAAGCAGTATAGTAAATAAAATAAGTGCTAACAAAGGAAAAAATTTCAGGAGAAAGGAAATGGTAAAGGTAAGGGAAATTGAAATAATAAATAGGGAAACCAGGGAAGACCTTACAGCAAGGTTGCTTACTTCCTTTGGGTACTTCCTAGAACGAGACCAAGCCATGTCTGCTGCTGCTGCTAAGTCACTTCAGTCGTGTCCGACTCTGTGTGACCCCATAGACGGCAGCCCACCAGGCTCCCCCATCCCTGGGATTCTCCAGGCAAGAATACTGGAGTGGGTTGCCATTTCCTTCTCCAATGCATGAAAGAGAAAAGTGAAAGTGAAGTCGCTCAGTCTGTCCGACTGATAGCGACCCCATGGACTGCAGCCCACCAGGCTACTCCATCCATTGGATTTTCCAGGGTGGGGAAAATCCACCCCAATGGGGTGGGGTGCCATTGCCTTCCCCGAAGCCATGTCTAGTAGAGGGATATCTCAGGCAAGGGGCAGAGCAAATGCAAAAGCCCTGAGCTGACTTCTTCAAGGACGACAGCCGGCCTCATGTGCTGGAATGAACTGTTTGTCCAGTTGTTTTTCATTTTTTCTCTGCACAGGGAAGGTCTAAGATCTGACCTAACATTGTACATATTATCATTTCTGTGTACTGGCTGGATTGTCACTAACCCTAGAGAGCATTTGGAATACACAGATGGAATCCCTGCGCAAGCTATTCCAGTTGAGTAGGTTCAGGGTGCTGGCCTGGTGCCTGTCTTTGTAGACAGCTTCCGAGGTAGTTTAGATGATCCATAAGGTCTGGGGACCAGCTCTCTAGATCGAATCCGTCATGAGCTCCAGCTACATTTTGGCTACAACATCTAGGGATCCCCTTTTCAGGGCACTGAAACATTGAAACCGATATGATTAATGTTGGATTCAGTTATTTTATTGGCAGGGAGAAGGCCTGGTGATGACAAGCTAATGTTTTTGTGTCCTATGCTCAGTAATGGCAGCACAGTTTCCCTATAGATTTGTGCTGTGCTTCCTTCCATGAGAACTGGCTTCTGTCTTCAGCAGGTTCTAGTCGCTCTATTCTATATGTCACTGTAGCCAAGAAAAGATTAAATAAGTCAGCTGCAGTGGTAGGTATGTAAATAGGACTCACCAGGAACTTGAAATGTCCTGTTCTTGTCTTTCCTGCTCTCTGCCTGTTGCTCCTGTGTTCCATCATTCCCACAATGCAGATAACATGGCCCCTCAGCTCTTGAGTTTTACGCCTGAAAGCTTCTGCCACGAGAGTGTCTGACATCTGTTCTTTGAATCCCACGTCTGAGAAGTTCCCAAAGAGGAGCCTGAGTGGCCTGTTCCTGGTCAGATGTGTCCTTTTGGGTGGATTCAACACGGCCAGGGTCGTGTAAGTCCATGGCAGCCCCTCTAGCAGCCGTCAGTGAGGGCCGATGGCAGTTCTCAGGAGAAGGATGGGGTGAAGTGCATATGAGTAGTTACTTAGATGTTCACTCCAGAGCTGAGACTTTCCTTGAACCTTTTCTTTTGATACTGCTATGGAGCCAGGATAATTTAGATTTAGAACCAAAACCGAAGTCCTTAAAATTAGGTAAATGGCCCTCTTAGATCTAATTCCCTGTTACTGCACTGTAACTTCATCACTGAACATCATTCCTATGCTCAGGGGCCTCTAGTCACACTGGTCCTCCCAGGCAAAGCCTTTGAACTTGCTGGTACTACTGCCTGGAAAATCCTGCTCCAGAAATCTACAAGGCTCGCTCCCTCACCTCCTTTTGGTCTTTGCCGAAGTATTGTCTCCTCAGTGAATCTCCCCCTGTTTACCTTATTTAAAACTGCATTTCTCCTACCCCAGAGCACCTAAGAATCCCTGATAATTTTATTCACAGCACACATTACCACCTGACGTACCCTGTGTTATATATTTGTGTCTCTTTCATTCATTACAACATCAGCTTCACAAGGCCAGGGAATTTTATTTATTTTTTTTTTTGACTGTCTGTCTTGTTCACTGCTGTATCCTCAGCACCTGGAGAAGTGCCTGGCGTGTATTGGGCACTCAGAAAATACTGAGTGGTCAGTAAAGTTCATGTACATTTTCTTGGATGGCCATTGTTATTCCCCAGCCATACTCGCCTATGACTTTCCACGATTAGGAACTCCCAGGTAGGGAGTCCACCTAGGCCTCCTTTGGATGGAAGCCAGTGATGATTCCAGAGGACAAGCAGAAAAGCAGGGAGGCTGGTGTTGGCATCGCCATTCCTGAGCTGGGAAGAGGGCAGCATCTGCATTACTCAGACGTAGCAGCATCCCCAGGGAGAGGGTAACCCTGAGGCTCTGCAGGTCTTTTCAATATCTTGGAGTAAATGAACTGTGAAATATTTGTTTTATTAGAAGAGCTTGGGTTTGTTTCTGAGGCTTTAAATCATGTCTGTTCTGGGCAACTGATACATAGCCGAGTGGAGAGTGCTTAGTGTTTAGAGAACTCAAGGGAACCTCTTCCATCATCGGGAGTCTGTTTTCAGGGCCCCCTCTCACTTCTCTTCCAAGACCAGCAATCTCTGTGTTGGGTGAAAGCCCCAAGGAAAGATGAGGTTACTGTTGGTAAAAGAAAAGGACCACGGAGGGGAGCAGCCTCAGGTAGCACTGAGTGTGGAGGAACTCAGGCAGTTCTGCGGTCTAGAGAATATTTAACTGGGGCAAGTGCTTTAAGGGAAGATGGAACTGGAGGTTCAGGAAACAATAGTTCTAAAACTGATAGAAATTAGAGAGCTGTTATGGCACTTGGAAGAAAAGACCTTGGTGTGTATGGAGGTGCTGGATACATTTCCACAGCATGCTCTGCCAAGTGTGTTGCTCTGAAACCCCACTTTCCACCTTTGTCTAAGAGAGCTGAGGGCTCTGAGGTTCAGGAGGGAAGCCTTACTTTCTGAGCGGGGAATGGGAAAGCCCCAATCCCCTGGTGAATTCCCATAGTGAGTGGGGCCGGAGCCTCCATGTTCTCTGTTAGGAATTCTCAGCGTCTTTCTTCTTGCAGCACGTCTGTCCCTGATTCACCTGTCAGTCCCCCATCTCTGCAGATGCAGAACCTACAGATAGGGAAGGCCAACTGCACTCCTCCATGTTATATGCTTAAAGGACTCGAGCGTCTGTGGAGTTTGTGTATATGTGAATGTATGTGTGTAGACATGAGTGTGTATGAATGCATGGGAGCAGTTTTTGAGTGTATACCCTCCCAATGGTTAAGTGTCTGACTCTGCGAAGAAAAGAAAGACTGGAGCAAGGTAAAGTAAATTGTTTCATTTTTAGCCTTATATAATTCTAAAATTTGGGCATCTTTTTCCTACCAAAATATATTCATGTGTTATTTGTGGTTTTAAAAAATTACAGGAAGATTGTAGTGGACAGATGAAATCTATTAACCAATGACAAACTGACTGATGGTCCCTTTTCTGCTCTACTGTATTTCCTGCTGGTTCTAAATGACCACAGTAATTGTGGATTGAGGAGGGGGATTGAATCGCATCATGCAGGAATCATGGTTTCTCTAATGCTGCTGACCTACTTTCCTACGTATCTATGCCGTTTTTTCATGCTGTCCTTTACACCTGCAGTCCTTCTTTTCCCAGCTCTAAGTATCTATAGTTACCAATTTTGCCAACCCTTTAAGAACTATCTTGATTCAATCAGGCCCATGATACTTTTTCTCATTTGTTTAGCATTCATCTTATCCATCCATCTATCCATTCATTATTTAGTGAATGGCAGCTAAATGTCAAACACAGTGTGGAACTTTAGGTAAAGCAGATACTATTCTTGCCCTCTTCAAGATAACGTGATAAAGAAAAGACAAAATAAATAAGCAATCAAATAAATATAAAATTTAAATTGTAATAAACGCTCAAAAAAAAATAAACATGATGCTGTGATAGAGAATAAAGAAACAACACCCGAATTAAAAAGGGTGATCAGAGATGGCATTTATCTTAAGATATAAAAATGAAAAAGGGAGAAATATGTCAAAGGATGAGGGAGAGGACGTATAAAGATGTTTTCACAGGGGAAACATAATATATATGATTCTTTGGCTTCTGAAATCCTTCTGTATTTGCTTATCAAGTTGTTCATTGTACATATAATGTCTGTGTTCTTTTTTAAAGATGTATTTTTTTGGCTGCTCTGGGTCTCGTTGCTGCGGGTGGGCTTTCTCTAGTTGCGGTGAACCGGGTCACTTCTCTAGCTGAGGTGCTGGGGCTTCTCACTGTGGTGGCTTTTCCTGTGGGGCACAGGCTCTAGACGCACGGATTTCAGTAGCGGTGGCACATGGGCCTGCTTGCCAAGCAGCACGTGGACTCTTCCTAGAGCAGGAATCGAACCCACGTCCCCTGCATTGCAGGCAGGTTCTTAACCACACTGGATCATCGGGGAAGCTCTATGTTCATATTCTTGACTTTCAGGTTTGGGGGCAGCTTTCAGTTTCCTGGTGGCTCAGATGGTAAAGCATCTGTCTACAATGCAGGAGACCCGGGTTCGATCCCTGGGTTGGGAAGATCCCCTGGAGAAGGAAATGGCAATCCACTCCAGGACAATTGCCTGGAAAATCCCATGGACAGAAGAGCCTAGTAGGCTACAGTCCATGGGGTCGCAAAGAGTCGGACACGACTGAGCGACTTCACTTCACTTCACTTCTTCAGTTTGCTATCATGTGGTAGAAACCAACACACAGAGTTGAGCATCTGTGAACTCCCAAGCAGAAAGAAGGAATTCCTTATATTGTCTCAAAAATATCTCAGATTTCACTGATACCCTCTCTGGAGAGTTTCTAAAGACACAGATTATTTCCAAATGATTTTCAGGACTGCATATTAAAATGGTTTTATGCCTCTCTGTGATGTGAGAGCTTTACTCTTACCAGGAAAGGAAGGTTTCCATTATCTACTAATCCAGCTTTGGTTGGATGGAATTGATCCTTAGGCCAAACCTTATTTAAAATCATTTAAAGTCTTGTTAAAGAGTAAGTACTTTCCTCCCTTTGTGTTCCCTCAGGCCTGTGTTTTGTTGTTTGTTTGTTTTTTTTTTAATAGGAGAGAGAAAGTATAATTTTGGTAGACCAGAATTATTTTCTTTAGTGGGGTATATGGCTATAGAATATACCTAGCCTATAATCACCTCTCCATGACTCTAAACTGAGTTAGTGCTGTTTTACCAACTTAATGAGTTGATATTCATCTTGATTTTTCGCTAAGGTCTGGCCCAAAGGCATGGAGAGAATTTTATTTTCTAAACAAGAAACCAGAGTATCTTTGATTTCTCCCTTGGGGATAGAATCTTCCACACTAAGGCACTAGAGAGAACAACTCCAATTTCAGAAACATACGGTAATCAGAATAAAGTGAAAAACACCTTGCTCTCTCTGAAGGGTCATCAGATCTTAAGAATTAGAAGGTACCTTGGAAATTCAGTGTGGAATTTATTTATAATAGCACAGAAAAATGGTCATACATCTCATTTTCACGTAAATATTTCCCTTGATGAGAAACATAATACCTTCTAAGGCAGATTATTCTGCTTTTTAGTTATTTCTGGTTATTAGATATTACTTATCATACCAGTTTTATCCCATAACCTTCAGTGAGACAAAACCCACAGTTCTATTATCTTTCCAGTAATCCTAAGAACTTGTCTTATATATGGCTTAATTTAAACTAAATTAGGCTTTGACTTGGAAGATTTGAATTGTGACTCCACAGATTAGTTCATCTTGGGCAAATTTCTAACTTCCATGGCTCAATTTCTTCCTCTGTTAAATGTGGATAGTCACCTATCTCACTAAATCATTGTGAGGATTAAATAGGAAAATGGTGTGAAAACAATGACCTTATCCCCAACGTAGGGTAAGTGGTCAGTAACTTTTTTGTCCCATTTTCTTTCTTATGTTTACTTGAAGAGTCTGAGGACAGTTATAGATAAAGGTTGCATTTGTCACAAGTCACAGAGAACCCAGATGTTACTGACTCTATCATAAGGATGTTTATTGTTTGTTTATTGTGCGTGCACGCTCAGTTGCTCACTCAGGTCTGACTCTTTGGACTGGAGCCTGCCAGGCTCCTCAGTACATGGGATTTTCCACGCAAGAATACTGAAGTGGGCTGCCATTTCCTCCCCCAGGGGGTCTTCCCCACCCAGGGGTTGAGTTCGCATCTCTTACGTCTCCTGCATTGGCAGGTGGACTCTTTACCTGCTGAACCATCAGCGATGCATTTATTAAGCAACTCAAAGACTGGCAGCTGTAGGCTAAGTGTGGTCACTTATTGATCTTATGAAGGACCCACGCTCTACCTCTCTGCTCCACCATTCTTAGCATCACTGGCTTTTGTCTTCATGCTTTCTGCACTCTGGCTATAAGATGGCTGCCATAGCTCCGGGCATCATGGATGAATTTAAGTCAGAAAGAAAGAGGGAAGAGTGGCATCTGTAACTCCTTTCCATTCCCTTTCCTTTTCTCAGGAAGCAAAATAGTGTACCATAAAGCCTCTATACAGACTTTTGCTTGTTTTTCATTGGCCAGACTGAGTGACAGAACCATGCTCACTGCAAGGTGAGTTGGGAAGGTGATGCAGGCAGGAGGGAGGGGGTAGGAATGGCTGTGCTTTAGCTAGCTAACCACAGCTGTTCCTGCAGCACCTTCCATGTCTCCCCCAAACTGCCACTTCTCCAGGCTTATCATTCCTTAGGATCTCATCGTCTCTGAAAGGGACTTTATTTGCATACCCTTTGCTCCTTTAGTCTCCTTGAATGAGCTTAATCAAGGTCAGAACCAGGTGATGGCCGTACCCCATGGGGCTCAATCAGGGAGCAGAACCACTGTGAGTAATAGAATCTGTGGGATTTACTGTGAGATTAGATTTTATAAAATGTAGGAGGACCTAAAGAGGTAATGTCTAGAAAGGGGAGTTGTTGGATCAGAGAGAATGACTAACCAGCTCTCCCAAGACACGAGCGCAGGGGAACAAGTCATAACTTGTAGGGAAGTCTGGAAAGTCAGGCAAGAGCAGGGCCACAAAAGGGATCTGGTGAAGAAGTTTCTGGAAGGTTTTTTCCTCTGTCTGGTGGTGAGCCAGGGTTCATGATAGTCGGCCCTGGAGTCAGGAAGAAGAGCTGTGTGCAGGGGAAAGCTGGGACAAGCTGGAACTCATTGGCACCTCTTTCCTGTCTCTTACTTCATCAAACCACAGTGGCTCTTGGAGCATAAATTCAGAGTGATTTGAATGGACTCAAAGGTAGCTCCCCCAAACGCAGGATGTGTCAAGCGTGGGGGAAAAAGAATAGGGCTGTGTACCCAAATGCACTTTGGCCATGAAGAGGTTTCACACATTTTCTTTACAGCAAGACACACTTTTAGGAAGAGCAAATTCTCTGAAGGTTTATCAAATGAGCGAAACAGAGCCCATTCTGAAGGTAAAAGTAGGATGTGCATGGAATATGTATAAATTGTTCTTGTGAATCCGTGAGGGGAAAGAAAAGCAGAAACTTAAGTTGTGAGGATAAAGAAGGAAGAAGAAGATGGGATTTTGAAGCAGAAGCTGTGCCCCCAATCATGTTCCTACATAAGCCCTTCCCATCTCCACTATTAATTTTGTTTCCTTAACATCTGTGTCCAAACCCTGTAACAGCAGTTTTTCCTTAAGGATATTTTTCCTTTCGAATTAAATCTTTAATCTTTGTCTTGACTTGTATATCAGTAAATGTTTAGCAGTATGTTAACTGTTATCTTTTGTGTACTAAAGCACAAGATTGTTTAGAATAATTAAATCACAGGATGGCTCCTAAGACCCATCTTACTGCTGATACTCTTTTCATCTAGGTGATAAAAGCCAGACATTCATTAATCCACATCAAATTGTCTCGTGATAATTTGAAAAATTATGAGAGAATGTTATCTAATCTTGGAAATAAGCTAAATTATTCCTTTTCTATAAATAAGGGTTTTTTTGTAGGGGGGAATTTACAAAGCAGACAGAAGATCAGCGAGTAGGGTCATTTTTCTATTCCATTATGAAACACATGGTATATATTTATTGTTTAAATAAAGTTTAGTATTTTAGGGCTGATCTGTCAAAAGGACAGCCTGACTTATGTCTTCTCTGCATAACAAGCTGAACACCAAACAAATGTCTCCTTCGTTCCAAAGACACCATTCTATTCTAGTCTATTTAGGTAGAAGATGATGCTTAACTTAGCAGCAGGAAATTGCTTGACTGAAGTACCTTCTGATGGCAAGCTTATTTCACAGAGCTCTGTAGAGAAGGTGAGTTTTGATATCAGTGCTAGCTAAAGCAGTGGTTCCAACCTGATTTCCAGTTATTATTGTCCAAATGGGAGCATTCAAATGCTGAGATTTTCTTTTAAAACTTGTAACCCTAGAAAAGTGACATTTGAAAAAACAAAACAAAACAGCACAACTTAAGGGTATATACAAAAGCAAGCATTATAAATTCCATATTACTCTGGACTTGGGGAAATAAGCAGATGGAATATATTGGAAGGGCTGAGGGCACAGATGTCTTCTTGGCTTGGGTTCAGAGTGAAAGAAGAAGCCCATTTTGTAGCTGAATCTGGGATAGGAAAGATCCAGATACACGGAGGGCTGAAAAGTTGAGAATACAGGTTTAATGAACTGTTTATCAGAACAATTATTATAATATTTAAGCAACAAGTTATTGTCTGGGAGTGTGCTTTTTTAACTAATTTAAATATGTGTTTTGAGTGGGCAGAGCTTTTCAGTGGTGGTTGAATTATGCTAAGTGTCCTTAGATCTTCCACTTAGAGAAGCATTGCTGTTGCTCTGACCAAGAGAAGTCTTACTCTTTGGAGCCCTAAGCCCTTTGTTCATTACAAACATTGTCTCTCCCATGTTTAATAAGCTGGGAATGAATGTTTACTGTGTTGAATTTTCCTTTAAAAGTGGAAAAAAAATCAGCTGCTCTACTCAGTGTAGGGACCATATTGCTAAAGGAGAAACCATGAAAAATAATTAAGTTCTGCTGTTTAGTTCTTATTATAAAATTTATGCATACCCATTGGAGAAAACGTAAGAAAATACAGACAAAAAAGTTTAAATCACCAGAAATCCTTCTATCAGAAAATGATCAAAGTTAACATTTTATTTTAAAATTTCCAGTTACATATGTATTTTTCATATTCCTGTTTTTTCCCAGCAGTATGTTATAGACGTTGTTCCTTGTCAATAAATACAGATATAAATTGTCAGTTGCCTATATTTTATCTATAGTTTATCTAGCCTATCCACCATTTGTAGACACAGTGAAATCTATCTATTTTTTCAGTCCCCGTTCTTGTCTGTATGTTTGTCTGATTATTTCCTTGGGTTGAATTCCCAGAAGCAGAATTGCTGGATCAACGGGTCTGCACAAGTTTAACTTTTGATAGATATTGCCAAATTGCTTGCCAAAATTTCATACCCATTATACTCCCTTCAACAGAGTATGAGAGTGTCTTTTCTCCATATGCTCCCTAACACTGAGTAATATCAATCCAATTAATCTCTGCCAAACTGAAAGGCTAGAACAGCCATGGCATTAATGTTTGTTGTCTTATTTGTGTATTTAAGATTATTATTGAATTTGCACATCTTGTTACACATTAATTAGCCCTTTGCACAGAACTTTATGCATGTCTAGACTCCAAACTCCATTCATTGTGTTGCATTTTCATTGTGCTTTAAAGAGATTATGTGTTATAATCTGGAAGTTAGCAGGTCTGGCATTTAGTTCCTAATTCTCACTAGATGCATCTGTAAAATGGGAGCGGTTATAACCCATCACAGCCATGAGGACTACTTCCTTCTGTTAGGTAACTGCAAAGAGGAGGTTTTGTGTTTGTTTTGGGTTTGGGGTCTTTGTTTGCTTGGTAAATTTCCTTTCACTCCTGTGGTAGGCAGCCTGTAAAAGGCCCCTCAGTGATTCCAAACTCCCTAGTTTTCACATCCTTGTACAATAGCCCCTTGAATGTGACTGGACCCTGTGACTTACCTCCAATTAATAGAATACAGCAGAAGTGATGGGATGCTTCTAAGAGTAGACTACCAGAGGTCCTGGCTTCTACTTGTCCCACATCTCTGACCCTCTCTCACCATCTCTCTCTCTCACTCGGAGCCATAACTCTCGGGGAAGCAGGAAGTCATGGAACAATTTATTACACAGCAGTAGATCACTCACACAACTCCTGAGTAATCCTCCTGGAGTTAGTGCTACGGTCCTGTGCTCTGCCTCCTGCCCCTGGCTTGGCCACGCACCAGCCCTGTCATCACTGGTCACCACTGGGTACTCAGCATTCTTTGTCTCAGTGAGCCTGGTCTGTCCCAGTGGATGGGTCAGGGAAAGCTACACACCTGTATTAACCACATCTTTTATGTTCTGTATTCTAATACTTTGGTATCTTGGGCCTTGCTGACCCCAGAGGGACTGTCCATGTCAGGGTTAGTTAATTTCTAGAGGTAATAAACAGCTCTCCTGGGAGTATCCTTTTCAAATGCAAACCAGCCCACCCAGAATCACACCCCCAGCTACCTCCGTTACTGGGCTCTTATACTCAGGGCTACTCACCTCCTCTCCTGATCATCACAGGGTCAGGTGCCAGACAGTGAGGATGACGTCTTTACTCCAGAGCCCACTGGAGCTATTCGAGCCAGCTACTGCTGAGCCTGCTCGCCTTGCCTTGCCCATTTCTGTCCAAGAAGCCGCAGTGAAGGCTCTTGTACAGAGCTCCCTCTTCTGCCTCTTGATGCCGGTGCCTCCCTGTTTGTCCCCAACTCCAGGGTTTGCCCCTCCTCTTGGATTTTGAATCTTGAATATAACTATTAATGTCTTTTCAATGGCAGTTCTCGTCTAACCTGTTGGCCTTACCATTCCTGAGTCATAACAAAACCTATATTAACACAGCTCCCTTTATTCCTGCTTGTCTTCTTCTTATACTGACTCCTCTCACTACTTTAAAATAAAAGGCTATGACTGCACATAACCTGAAGAAAATCTCATTTCTCAGAGACCCATATTAGTTAAATGCACAGTAAGAGAAACACCTTTGTAAGTGCACTTGACCTGTGCAGATTCCCTTGACTATTAACATGAAAATCAGCATCAGTTCTCCTTTGTTTATTACAGCTTTCAGATTCTATGTTAGATTCATCAGTATTTAAGACATGGGACTTATTAGAGAACAGGCTATCCCACTTAACTCAGCTCACCCTGAGTTATACAGAGGCTGATCTAAAGCTCTGGAAGTGCTACTTTGAAAAGTCAGATTACTTGTTGCTCACACCCTTCTCACCTCACCTCTTGCCCCTGCAGGTAAAGAGGAATGAAAGAAAGAGGTTGGTTCCTGTTATTTTAGTCAAAGGGCGAGGTCAGATGGTCTTTCAAGGTCCTACTTAGCCCTTAAAGTTGCTTGGCTTGTTTGCAGGTTAGCTCTGAGAATGATAGAATGAAGATTGTGGACACTGTCATTTACCCATTATGTTCTTATGTTGTTTATATTTTTGTTTCCTTTGTTTTCAAAGAACTAGCAATGCAGCTTGTCAAGCCAAAATCCTGTCTCAAGCCCTTATTTTCGAGTAAGGTGGTAGGGGTGCTCTTGGGCGGACATCATGTAGACTGTTTTCTGGATTTCTCATGCATTTGTTTTCCTGGGCAGTATGTCATCTTTGTCTCTAAAGGGGAGACAATAATTGTACTTTGCAGTTATTCTAGAAGAGAAAAAGTGAAACCCTGTGGTTTCCTAAGTTCCAATCAAATTTTGTCAAAATTTTTATTCAGTGAGTCTATTTGTCAGCATTTCATTGTATCTAAAGTTGCTTTTATTCAGTCTCATTTGTCTTAGGTTGAACTAAATAGTATGTAATTTACTAAATCACCAAAACATGGAAGAGAAAAGCGAAATATTTCTTACTCTTCTTTTCTGCATCTCACCTGTGAGGTACAGTGAATCTGGTGCTTCAGGACTATCAGTCATTTCTGATTCTGGAACTGCTTTAGTAAAAATAAGACATTCTGATAGTTATATTCTGATTCTGGTTTTTTTTTTTTTTTTTTGAGACTCTTTTCTTTGTTTAATGAACTGCCTCTTAAATAATGCTCTTACCCTGTTGAGAGAGAGCTATTGAATTGTCATGTGTGTGTTGACTAGCACACACATAAATGGAATAGTAGCTGGGCTCCTGTAACCAAGAGAAGTTTGTGAAACATTTAATTGTTAAGAGAGTCACAGTATTTCAGAAATTGACCTTGAAGTTTTAAAAAAGTGAATTGATCCACTGGAACAAGTACAAAGCCAGCTTTGGTGCTAAATGTAAATTGTTAAAAATGGTACGGAATAACATCTGCCTTGTAGTGTGCCTTAATCAGCACTGTGAAAAATGAAAGTTTAACGATCTACTATAGTGGCTTCTAAGTGAAGGATAAACAAAGGATGAAAGAGTTTCTTGCATGGTTTGTAACTGATGCCATGAAAAATGTCAAGAACCATCTGCCTCAAACTTATCCAAACTGTCATCAAGTATTCTAATCCAGTCAAACGAGATACAACTAGAAGAACCTATGTAACTTGCTGAAGGCTTATCAAAAGAGTTGTAAATAAAGAAGGAAAAAAACCATCAACTGTGTAGCCGCAGATTGCAGCCAGCTTGCCTGTGGCTTTGAAATTCAATCCCATTTCTCTAGTCTGACAAACTGTACTAAATAGCAAAATGGATTTTTATTGCTCTCAGCCATTTTCACTTTAGTTGCTATCAGGAGATGAATACACAGTTTCCTAATAGACTCAGAATCATGATTTATTTTTAAAAATGCACAGACTGGTTTGGACCTTACCACTCAGTCCATGAGTATGTACAGAGTCCATACAGAGGAGCTAAATAATACATTTCTATAGGTAAGAGTGGCTAAATTTCTATGATCGAAGATTCTCCACTTTTTTNAAAATGCACAGACTGGTTTGGACCTTACCACTCAGTCCATGAGTATGTACAGAGTCCATACAGAGGAGCTAAATAATACATTTCTATAGGTAAGAGTGGCTAAATTTCTATGATCGAAGATTCTCCATTTTTTTCCCCTTAAATTGTCTTAAATTGGAGCTTCTCTCATGCTTTGTGTGGTGTGTACTAAGTCACTTTAGTCATGTCAGACTCTTTGTGACCCTAAGGACCGTAGCCCTGCAGGCTCCACTGTCCATGGGATTCTGCAGGCAAGAATACTGGAGTGGGGCACCATTTCCTTCTCCAGTGGATCTTCCAGACCCAGGGATCGAACTCATATCTCTTATGTCTCCTGTATTTGCAAGTGGGTACTTTACCACTAGCGCCACCTGGGAAGCCCTTCTCTAATGCTAACTATTATTCATATTTTCATAATCTAGTCATTAAGAGTACAGACTCATTCTGATAGGATTTAAATTCCAGAGCAAGTATTGTCTTACTGGCTGAGAGATCTTAGGCAAGTTTCTTCACTTCCCTGGACTTATTGTCATCAGCTAAACAGTCTGAGATAATTATAATCATGTAGATCATAGATGGACATTAGTTTATGTTTTTAAAATTTCTGAAATATTGAAGCTAATTATGACAGGTTATGCTCACTGAATATTCATATTCCTGTGTTCCTCTTGGTCTCCTAATCCTTTGTAATTGAGTTGGGGCCATGTCACTAGCTCTGGCAGTGAACTGTTAATAGAAGGGCTGCATGCCATGTCTGAGCCAAGATATTTAGCTGCCTGCATGTCTCCTCCACCTTTCTCATTCCCTGCCAAGGCAGCCTTGGAGTAGATGTGTTCCAGACAGAATAGTTACAAAGAAGTGCTACTGCCCCCCCACCCCCTTGGGCTTCCCATGAGAAAGAAATATATCTTTGTTGGGTTTAGCTGCTGGCAGTCATTGTTAATTTGTTGCTGCACATAGCAGAGCTAGGCCTAATACATAAATCAGTAAGTGTTGGTATTGGTAATTATGTATATCTACTTTGCTACCAATGGCTACACAGTAAATATGTGCTCAAATGGCATGTAATCTTCTGACTATTCCATTCTCTTCTTCAGTGTTTCTAACTGAAGAGGAAAAAAAAAAAAAAAAGAAGGGGGAAGAAAGATGATGATACAGATAGCTGTAGAATAAAGCAAAATGTTGCCAAAGCTGCAAAAGTAGTTTCACAAAAGGACTTCTGAGAAATTAGAAGAGATTACTTATAGCTGAGAAACTCTGGGAGAAAACTCATGGATGTAGCGCTCCTTAAGCAAGCCTTACAGGATGGGCAGTATTGAGATAAGCCAGTCTCGAAGTGTGCAAGGTATCCTGTGTTGTTCTCTGATGGAGGACAATGCATAAGTCTTTAGAAAAAAAGAAAGAACGAATGACCAATATACATATGAAAAATATTCACTCCCACAAATAAGTAAGGTAATCAGATAAAAATGTATCAACATTGAAACACGAAACAGATATGATTTTTTTACCCATCATTTTGGCCAAAATATGAAGACTGATGCTATTCCATGCAGGTGAGAGAGTGGCAAAATGCAGCTCTCAGTGACCTTCAGTGGAAGGGTAACTGGCTACATCTCTGAAGTTTTGGGGCAATGAACATCAAAAGCCATAAAAACGTGCTTAACAGTGATTCCACAAAGATGATTATAAGGATATATTTATCAGAGAAAAAAGGTTAAAAAATAAAAACAAATCAACCCGCAACAGGAAACAGTCTAAATGTCTGTCAGGGATGGATAAAAAATTACAGCATACATGAGAACATTATTAATTAAAATGATCCATGTCTAAACCTATTGACATAGAAAGATCCATACTATATAGTTTATTAAAAAATGTTTTAGATCATTACAGACAATATGTCCTGTTTATGTCTTTATTAGTGAAGATATATATTGTATGATGTATTTTTAGAATTTAGAATTATAATTTGTAGACTTATATAACGTCTAAGTATATTTTCACACATACTGTATTTTATATATATTTGGACTTCAGTTAGATTTAGATTCACACACATATGCATATCCTTTCCAAATTTTTTGAGTTCTTAAATTATCTGTTTTTAATTGAAGGATAATTACTTTACAATATTGTGTTGGTTTCTGCCATACATCAACATGAATCAGCCATAGATGTACATATGTCCCTTCCCTCTTGAAGTTATAACGTCTAAGTATATTTTCACACATACTGTATTTTATATATATTTGGACTTCAGTTAGATTTAGATTCACACACATATGCATATCCTTTCCAAATTTTTTGAGTTCTTAAATTATCTGTTTTTAATTGAAGGATAATTACTTTACAATATTGTGTTGGTTTCTGCCATACATCAACATGAATCAGCCATAGATGTACATATGTCCCTTCCCTCTTGAAGTTCTCTGCCACCTCCCACCCCTTCCTACCTCTCTCGGTTGTTGCAGAGCCCCAGTTTGAGTTCCTTGAGTTGTACAGCAAAATCCCATCGGCAATCTGTTTTACATACGGTAGTGTATATGTTTCCATGCTACTCTCTCCATTCATCCTACCCTCTCCTTCCTACCCCCAGCCTATGTCCATAAGTCTGTTCTCTATGTCTGTGTCTCCATGGTTACCCTGCAAATAAGTTCATCAGTAATTAATATCTTTTTAGATTCCATATATATATGTGTGTTCACATACAATATCTGTTTCTTTACTTACTTCAGTCTGTATAATAGGCTCTAGGTTCACCCACCTCGTTAGAATTGACTCAGATGTGTTCCTTTTCATGGCTGAGTAATATTCCATTGTGTATCTGTACCATAGCTTCTTTATCCATTCATCTATCGGTGGACATCTAGGTTGCTTCCACATCCTAGGTATTGTAAATAGTGCTGCAGTGAACACTTGAGTACGTGTGTCTTTTTCAGTTTTGGTTTCC
>SJYX01024265.1:12304-29608 GCA_006410675.1 Oreotragus oreotragus | reverse complement strand
AAATAAAAACAATCAAAATCCAAACAGACAAACAAACACTCACTGCATCGGGACTTTTTAATTCTTCAGACACAACAAGGGTTTTTAGCTTTAAGCCTGTGCATGTGGACAGTACCTTGAGAACATGCTTGGAGGGGCAGTGTACAGGTGCTCTATTTTAATGGAAAAAACACTCCCCTCCCCCTTTCTTCTTCTCTCTTTTTTCTGATCGGTCGTGTTTGTAGAAAATTCCTAACATATATAGGCCAAGGAAATCTGCATGTATTTTTGGAAATATTCTTGGCTCTAGATTTAACAGCTCTTTTAGCACTATAGACTGATGGGTGGATTAGCCACCCCGGCTCTTTTCAAAAGACACAAAGACATGCACAGGAGTTCAAAACCCTGAGCTGTTTCCCTGTTCCACTTTCCTTGTTGCTATTTTCCCCTTCTAAGTTATCTTGGGGAGCCCTGTTGGCTGACAGCGGTCACAAGGTAGCCTTCTCCATTCTGAGTGGCCATAGGGACAAAGAAGCAACTTCAGGTTCCATGGATGCAGGCAGAATAGGGAAGGAATGAAGGAAGGCAGGGGGCAAGTGTGTCAAAAGTGGACCTGGGTTTCCCATTCCCCCTTTCAGTCATGACGACTTCTCCTCTAGCTTTCCCTACTCCTGCCTTGTGTAGGAAACAGAATCCCAGTTACCTGCGNTTGCTGTCTGTTCAGTGGGGATCACCGCCCGGCCCTCCACAGTGAAAGTCCGTTGTGGTAATGTCTATGACAAATGGAAGGTGTTCTTTCCCCACCTGCCTTCTACCCATCGTGATGTGAGTGTTGAAGTATTCCTGGGCCCCTTTGCACTGCGTTTGCCTAAGTAAGTGGAAGAGACCTTTATTTTTCAGTTTCCAGCCAAAAGTGCATTTGCCTTGGGTGTTCTGTTCAGTGAGCCCCTCCTGTCTCCTCCACACACACTTCCCAGCCTGAGTGCTGCTTGACTTAGGGAGGGGAATCGGAGACGTAGCTTCATTTTAGCCCTTCCTAAAAGCTAATTCTACTAAGACAATAAACCTGTTTTCTGACAAAGAGGGCTTGATTTGTATTTTTCGCCGAAACTGGTATATGGAATTTCCAGTCATAGTTACTGCACGCCTGGGATGTAATTGTTGAATTACCAGACAGAGCAGAAGGAGCCTTGGGTCTTGTTTGAAACCATCAGCATTGCAGACACCTATCCTGAAGTTTTGTATCTGGGTGGCCAGGACATTCTGCTCTTGGCTTTCAACAGAGAAGAGCCACAGAAAATGGTGCTTAAAGGTCACCTGCATTCCTGGATATTGGGCTTTGCTTAAATTGACGGAAGGTAAAGGTCAGCGTCCAGGCTTCTAAGGGGTATGCGTGATTTGCCTTTTATGTTGGAGCTATGCTATGTTTGCAAAATGTCAGTGTTCAAGAGGGTAAAAATTAATTGCAAAGTCATTAAAGTAGAGCAGGCTGACCCTGGGCTAGAGGAGGGGGGTTTGGAGGTGGAGAGAGATGCCCCCCAGAGCCGCACTCTAGGAGTGAGGTCAGGGAGGGAAAATCTTTCATGGATGCCAAGGCATCTTGTTCAGTCTAAGAGGAGGACTCACTGCCTCTGAGAGACTGGCACCTCCTGGCACGAGCTGTCTGGACTTTGGCAAGTTACAGAGACGATGCCGGATTTCACATCTTTCCTCTCACATCAGAGCAGCTGCCCTCGTAAAATATTCACTTAGCCATCAGTTTCCTATGTGTAAAAATATAAGCAACCAGTTCTCTCACATGACAACTGCTGGGATAGGAGTGAGAGGGGTTGGATAATTCATGAAAGTATTCCTGCTGGTAGTGTTTCTGCTTCTCTGCATTACTTAGTGGGAAAAGCTTGCATTCAGAGTATATAAAAATTTGACAATCATGTTATAAATATTGATTCAAAGCAATAAAAGCTAAGACTCATAAAGGGCTTACTATGTGCCTAGCAATGTTATCCATGCTTTACATACATCAATTCATTTAATCCTCACAAAAACCCAATGAGACATGTACTTTTATTTTCAGCTCCCCCTCCTCAGGCATGGGAAGGTGAAGTAACTTGCCCAGCAGCTAACAACCAGCCTGTGGTAGGGCAGGCCTTGGACCTAAGCAGGCCGGCTCCACAGTCTGTGCTTGAAATCATTCCACTGCACTTCTTGAACAGGCCAGTTGGAGCTTTCTGGAGCCTGGGACAGGCTCAGATTTACCCACATGTCCAGCCATGTGAGGTACATCTTGTGTGCACATCCCATGCAGCATTGTGGGATGCACCATGCCTCCGTGTGAGCACCCCAAGCCTGTCACAGAGTCACGCCCACCCCCTGCCCGCCGGTGACTGTGCCTTGCTTTTCTCCCCTAGCCCCGCTGGTGGACCTCACTCCAACCCACAGTGGCTCTGCCATGCTGATGCTGCTGTCCGTGGTGTTTGTGGGGCTGGCAGTGTTCGTCATCTACAAGTTCAAAAGGTGGGTGTCCCCCTCCACAATCTCCCTCCTTCCCTCCTCCTTCTCCCCGACAGGTTCAGAAGCCTTTGTGGCCATGGTGTACACGTCTCGTGCACAGCAGTGATGGTTTCTGTTAATGTTTTAGGAAGATCCCGGGGATTAATGTTTATGCCCAGATGCAGAATGAGAAAGAACGAGAGATGGTCAGTCGAGTCAGTCACCCTGAAAGCAGGCCCTATGTCCCTCAGACTGAACTCAGGAGGCCTGGCCAGCTGATAGATGAGAAGGTGGAGTCCCAGCTCATAGGTAAATGATTCCTGGTAGCCCTCAGCTCTTCAGCCTGAGTAGTCAATGGCTGGCTCTCTCTCTAACCCCTCTCTGGCTTGACGTAACCACTTTCTATGTTCTAACATCCCTGAGAGAAACAGCTAAGATGCCTCTTTCCCTGCTTCCTTCCTTTAGAAAAGAGAGAGGAAAAAAAAGCTTTCTCGCTCCTATCTAGTTTTTTCTCTTCTGAGTTTATTCCTTTTTTGCAAAAATGCTTGCTGAAACAATGGACTTCAAGTGTTCTTGGGCAAAGAGCAGACTATGTGCTGTAACAGTATATGAGAAGGACAGAGCTCAGAGGCTAGAGCTGCTGATCCTAGAAGGCTGGGAAGGTTTTGGGAGCCAGGATTTATAATGACCAGAGCAAGCCACGGCACCCCCACCTGGAGACAGTTCTAAGGACAGCAGACTGCTCCAGAACACATGTAAAAGAAAGACTGATCACCCTGTTTTTTTTGTTTTTTGTTTTTTAAATCTAGCTTTAATCTAAAACTGTCCCCCAGGAAACATGGAACCTAAGAATTCTGAGGACAAGAGCCATCAAGTTGGCAGGACATGTCAGGAGTGAAGTTTCCTGGAGAGAGCACTGGAGGGTTAGATTGTTCTAGAGCAGCTGGAAGATTTCTTCCTCCTTTTCACCTGTGCCCTACCAGAAGTCTTAAAATGGATTTCAACATAATTCAGGAGGGCTGGAAAGAAAGCATGGGAATCCAACAGCTAGGTGTAGAAAGTCTCAGGGTAATTGCTATATTCTACTATTTATTGTAGAGGAAATTTCCCAGGAAATTAGGTAAATCCGTGAAGCCACCACTGTGATCCATTTCTCTCCTAGGTGGCCATAGAGTTGAAGCTGTAAATGTTCCCATTTAGACCCTGCATTGCTGACCCTGATGGATACATTGTTATATAAGCATTCATGCTTTACTCTGATGTGATAATGCCAAACCACCTAGAAGGTCCTTACCTAGGACTGTTAATCTGAAACCTGGAAAAGAAAGAAAAAAAAGTGCTTAGAGGGAAACAGCATCCTCTCTTTAACCGAGTTCTTTGGCTGTATTAAGGGGAAATTTAAATGTCCTGCCTGGCTTGTATGGGAGGTAATAATAACAACAGCCCCCACATCTGGTGTCCAGTTTTCACAGCATGCTTCCTTTTATTTGGGGAGACAAGGTGATAAATGAGTAATTGCTTTGGGTTAAAAAGAAAAAGGTTTTTTGGTCTTCAAGTCCAGAGAAGCGTTCACCCTGTCTATTTATTTCTAAAGCTTCTAAGTGCATTTGTGTGGGTCGTTTGGTTTTTCAATCCCATTTCCACGGGGTGTGAAGCATAGGAACTGTTTGCTTTATTAAAGTAGCAATCCCTCCTTCACCAGGAACAGCTCCCAGCGGGTTGCAACGTGTCTGACACCTTTCCATTTCCAGTGTCATTAAATGAGTAAGTGTTACACGTTTTCTCTTAGGAGAGTAGCTTTACCCTCCCCTCCCTCCCCTTCTACTCAACCTGGTGACTCATCTCTCCGATTGCAAAGAGCAAGACACGCCACTCCACCTTCAACGCCAAAGCGGGGATCGGCTGGGGCTCAATTTGCCATTTAAGGAAAACCCCCAAAGGCTACAGGCGACCTGCTGATCAGGAAAGAATTTCGCTCTTGTCAAGTGCATCCTTCTCCATGACCACTAACTTTGTGTTTTTGTTTTTTTTTTTCCTTTGTTGTTCTGTTTCCTATCTTGCCAGGAAGTATTTCCATAGTTGCTGAGAATCAAAGCACAAAAGAAATCCCTACCTATGTAAATGTTTGACTGGAGGACGCCAGTAAAAAAAAAAAAAAAACAAACAAATAAAAACAATCAAAATCCAAACAGACAAACAAACACTCACTGCATCGGGACTTTTTAATTCTTCAGACACAACAAGGGTTTTTAGCTTTAAGCCTGTGCATGTGGACAGTACCTTGAGAACATGCTTGGAGGGGCAGTGTACAGGTGCTCTATTTTAATGGAAAAAACACTCCCCTCCCCCTTTCTTCTTCTCTCTTTTTTCTGATCGGTCGTGTTTGTAGAAAATTCCTAACATATATAGGCCAAGGAAATCTGCATGTATTTTTGGAAATATTCTTGGCTCTAGATTTAACAGCTCTTTTAGCACTATAGACCGATGGGTGGATTAGCCACCCCGGCTCTTTTCAAAAGACACAAAGACATGCACAGGAGTTCAAAACCCTGAGCTGTTTCCCTGTTCCACTTTCCTTGTTGCTATTTTCCCCTTCTAAGTTATCTTGGGGAGCCCTGTTGGCTGACAGCGGTCACAAGGTAGCCTTCTCCATTCTGAGTGGCCATAGGGACAAAGAAGCAACTTCAGGTTCCATGGATGCAGGCAGAATAGGGAAGGAATGAAGGAAGGCAGGGGGCAAGTGTGTCAAAAGTGGACCTGGGTTTCCCATTCCCCCTTTCAGTCATGACGACTTCTCCTCTAGCTTTCCCTACTCCTGCCTTGTGTAGGAAACAGAATCCCAGTTACCTGCGTTCTGACCTTCCCATTTGTCTGCTCTCCACGTGTGGTCACGATCTGTCAATGCCTTCGTATCTATTCCTTCCAGTCCCCAACTTATCCTACAACAGCTCCTGCCTTTTCCTCCCAGACACATTGCTAGATTCTGGACTTTCATCCTCATGTTCCTTAAAAACTGACCTCGCCTCTGCCAACCCTGCCTCCACCACCCAAAGTTTCTGATCTCTGTGTCAGCTTTGCACATGCCCACGCATGCAGCCTCCATATACATCCTGCCCTGCAGGGGTCAGCTTCATGTATTTTTTTTTTTGGGGGGGGGTCTCCTCCTGTAGAACCTGCCTTTTCTAAGTATCCTTGCCTTTCCCCACCTGGAAACACATAATGTGAAAGAGTTGAGAGATGCAAAGCAATTCGAACCTGGCCTATGTATCTTAGAAAAGAAAGTGTACGAATGAATGGTGATTTTTCCTCACAGCTTAACAAATATCTCCTGCAGTCAGGTTCCAGAAGATTCTTGTGAGAAATGTTCTGCATGTGTTACTGTGGGGCAGGGCAACTTCCTCCTGTGATGGTTGCTATTACCCAGTATTTCTTCTCTTACGGTAGAGTGAAATTATTTGTAAAATAAAACTGATGTTAAGCAGAAGAAGAACCTAGTTAATGGATTTAATGTTTAAGAGTCCAAAAGTCTAAGAACATATGGAGGTCTTGCCCTATTGGGATGGAATTGTGATTATGTAGGATGACCCTAGACTTCTTACATGTGTGCTCTCTGCTCTGTGAGTCTCATAGTATCAGCAAAGGACAATTTAATAAGCGTAAAGGGTAGAGTGAACAGACTCAAGCAGATTGGCTCAAAGCAGGAAGAAACCCCCGTTTCTCCCAGGGCCATCAGGAAAGAAGGTCCAGAGAGAGGGGGAAACAAAAGTATGTCCAACAGCAGCCCTTGGAGTATTATGGATTGGATAAAGCCCACTCTAAAATATAAGAGAAAGAACAAGGGCAGTGTCCTAGAGATTCTGATGACCCCTGCCTTTGTGTAGCTCAAGTAAGGAAGAGTAGCAAAGCTTCACTCAGAAGTTAATCAAGCAGAAGAGTTTACAGTTGAAGATGCTTGGTATGAATCTGGGAAACAGATTATGCCTGAGGCCGCCATCTATTTGTAGAATTCAATTGATCCCCAACCTGCCAGGCCTCCTATCCCATAGGAAACATCTTCACTGATCCTCTTCGGTTGGAGCCTCCCAAATTTAATCTGGAAGACAGTGTTTGGAAAACAAACGAGGCTCATTCACAACAGAACAGGGAATCATCAGAGTTGCAGTTCAATTAATTTTATTTGGAAAACTATGAAAAAGGGAATAATAATCTAGCACAGTGCCTTGCTTAAAATAGATATTAAGAAAATTGTATGTTGGAAGAATAAATTGTATGTTGGAAGAATACACGAGAAGACATAGGGAAGAATGGGCTTGTAAGTCCTCATCTAAAACAGAGGTGGAGATCAGATGCCTGACATTTTGGGAAGTGATCACAGATGGCCAGTTCTAGATTCAGCATCTCCAAGGTCCTCATGTTCCTCTCCTTAGAGCTCCCTCCCACCTATAGGAGACTGGTGAGGCAAAGTATATTGCTCAGAGGGGATCTTATTGTTCATATGATATAGCTCCATGGTTCTCAAAGTGTGGTACCCAGAGACCAGCAGTATCAGCCTCACCTTGGACTTGTTAGAAATGCAGATTTTATGTCCCCTTAACCTCAGATCTACTGAACTAGAAACTGCAGAGTTGGGGCCCAGAAGACTGTTTTTACAAGCTCTTTAAGTGGTTCTAAAATACACTAAAGTTTGAGAACCATCATGGGAGGCCACACCAGCTCAATCCCAAAGAGAAGGTAGTGATGAGAGCCTGCCAATGGGAGGGACCCAAGTGCCTACCTACTCACTAACAGCAGGTACAAACACATTGAGGAGTTTGGTGGGCTCAAGGCCAGGGGAATGGGTGGGGAGGGATGGATGGGAAAGGTAAGATTCAGGGCAAACTGCAAATCTGATATTAAAACATTTTCCAAAATCCCAGAGGGCAAACTGCGCATGCTCCACTCTGAACTACCCAACCAAGGTTTCCTCCTTTGCCTTATTTTTAATTGGATTCACTCTCCAAAACGCAGAGTTTGCTTTGCTGTTTTTCAGAAGTTCCAAACAGCAACTTTGAGAGCAATGGGGTGCTTGGCAGCTGTTCTGTGTTTTCCAGGATTCCAACTGAGCATTGAAATTCCCTCATTTGCCAACTTATTTTTATAGGAAGCCAATTAAAAAAAGAAAAAAAAAGAAAGTTTTCTTATAGTATTGGAACTACTTCTAATTTTAAAATGACTTTTTTGATGTATTTTTTGTTAAACACTATGTGGTGTAATGTATAATTGCTCTTGTTTATTGCCTTTACAATCATATTTATTAAACAGATAATGTCTCTAAAATCTATGCCTCAAGGTGTTTCTTTTATTCCAAACCTCGGTGTTCAGTCCAGATATAGAAGCGCTGAATCTATAGGGTTTCATAAAGGCTAAATGCGTGAGAGTTTAGTAAGCACCACAGGTGTGAGGGCTTTGCGTTTAGGGGGTTTTGGTTTTTGCTGTTGAAGTAGGATATATAGTCTACTGCCTGAATTCTACCATTTCAGTTGACTGTATAATGTCTGTTGCTTTACTATTGCTTTATTCTATTTAAAAATCACCCTAAGCTGGTTACATTGGAATGAGTACCATTCTTACTTTTTGTTCCTTTAAAATGAGAAATTATTGACATGGAACAAATTCATTCAAATTTGTTCAGAAGCTTGTAGTTACTGAAGGACCAAAACTGCATGTAATGGACTGAAACTGGGGGAGAGGAAAGAGCTAGGATGCTAGAGTAATTATGGCTTTGCTACAGGAATCAGGACAATGGAGTTTTCCTCCCACCGCCAGCAGCTGTGTGACCTTGAGCAGAGCTTTAGTGTCCTCATGTGGATAATTTGAAGGAAAAGGACACCTCGCAGAGCTGTATTCTGAGTGGGCGAGTCATGCCCAAGAGTTCCAAATAGCTGACTTAAACTTGGTGGAAAATAAAGAAGTGGACTGGATCCAAATCCTTTTGGCCTTGTGGTGTCTTTTCTCAGTCAACGTTTTGTACTTGTGTTTCGTTGAAACATTTGTGCAGACGTAAAGCCCTCCAAAGCCTTTTCGAAGACCTGCCAGGCTCAGAATGGCATTGCCTCATTAGAACGGTCTCAGCATGCATGGGAATTTCTATTATTTTTCAGTTGATCTTTCACCCCTCCTTTAACATAGACTAAACTTTCCTTCTGACCCCTCATTATTTTCCAGGCCTATACTGTTTTTCTCCATCAGGAGCAACTTAGCTCCTGTGTCACTGAAGCTGAAAGTGAAAGTCGCTCAGTCATGTCCGACTCTTTGTAACCCCATGGACAGTCCATGGAATTCTCCAGGCCAGAATACTGGAGTGGGTAGCCTTTCCCTTCTCCAGGGCATCTTCCCAACCCAGAAATTGAACCCGGGTCTCCTGCATTGCAGGCGGATTCTTTACCAGCTGAGCTAGAATTCATAGTACATCACTGAGGGTACAGGCAGTCAAACAAAAGTCATCCCTGGAGATTTCAGACAGGATTTAATACAGAAAATTTGCTGCTTGAGTAACTGAAGAGCCAGGATGCCAAATAGGGGGAGGTGAAACAACTCCAAGATAAACATCAAGAGGCCTCTATCTTCTCTGGGCTTGAAAGACAAAGAGATCCCCAGAGCCCAGGACCCAGGACCACCAGATGGAAGCTGAAGTCGTGGAAGCCGTGTCTGGAAGAAACTGGAGCCATAGAGGAGACACAGCCTTTGCCAGCATTGCGGCCCCAGCAGAGGGGAGGGCGCGGGGGAGCTTGCCCTAGGCCTCCCATCTCCCGCCAACGTTTCCCACTAGCTCACCCCAGCCACACAGAAGGCAGTGGGCAGTGGAGCCTGGAAAATAGTTTTCTGAGATACTAAGTAGAAGAAGGAGGAGTGGGAAGTGGACTTGAGAAACACAGATGGACATGTGGCACAGCACTTGTTTCAAGTTCTGCCTACTACAACAAATCTCCTTCCACTCAAAGGTGCTTACTAAATAGTCTGTGCTCCTTTCTCTATGCCATTCTTTCACATATAAGCCTTTAAGTTACACATATTTAAAATGTGGCATTATGTTTATGTATGCCCTTTTATACCTTTCTCACTAAGTTCTATGCTCACTTAGGGGAGAATCTTCTATTTTTCATTTCACCCCTTCAGTCTGTAGCTGGCAGCACTGGACATCACCATTAGGGGGCACTAGATAAATGTTTGCTGAAACAACCTTGGATTTTTCAGTTTGGTGTTGCAAGTCCGTTTCATTTAGCAAAGACCACTGAGATGCCCTCCTGGGTCAGACTCCCCTACCCAGACAGCACCTCCAATTATATGTTCAGTTGGTGTTTGTCAAGCATCAACACATCCTTGCCCTTCGTCTCTGATACCACTCAAGCAGCTGTATTCAGGGAGCTATTCTTATGTATTAAGAGAAATAATTGCTGTTTAGGAAAAAAAAAAAAAACCTCTCTAGAATGTAGAATGAAAAACAAAGGCCTAAGTCTGGTTTCTGAACCCTTATGTAATTTGTTTTCTATTTCTTAGGGGTTAATAGTATTTTGAAAAAAGAGTGTTAGGCTCACTCTTTCATAATGGGGGAGTCCCAAATTAATTCCAGATGATCATATATAAGGAAATAGCTGCTATAGTTTTCATGTTAAGCACAGGAAAAAGGATCTTTGGTTTACAAAACAAATAATTATTAATCCATTGTGGTGCAGACTTTTTAGGTAGTTATAATACAGCTGTGAACAAAGCTGATGATATGTTTGCCTTCATGGGGATATATTCTAATAGAGGGAAATAAGAAAATTTAATATAACATGTATGATGCTATCCTCTGTATAATTTAGAGATATTTATAGGTAAATAAACAAGGAGCAGAGTGACTGAGGATGGGAGAGGAGGAAGTTGGTTCTCAACTTCTCTGAGATCTGAAAGCTGAGAAGGAACTAGTCATTCAGAGACGTATACATCGTTAAATAGTTAAGAAATACACAAATATAACGCTTATCTTAAAGAGGACCTGACATTTGCTTGTGAAAGTGGTCACTGGAGTACTGATAGCTTGTGGTATTTTAAAGGTGTAGAAGGAGTGATCGGAAATCCAGTAGAAGATTGTGCTACTGAATGGATGGCATGGCTCTTAACACAAGAGGCAGATGGAGGCCACTGGCAGGTGTATGTATATGTTAAAAGTAGTTTGCATATACTGGTAAAAGGAAGAAGTCTCACTTGACAGCAAAAGGGAAAGATAAGAAATATGCCAGTTCTCCTTTCCTCCCCCTCAGCATTAGCCTAAGGACTTCTGCTGTGGAGCCCGGCAGCCACCTCACTCTGCAGACCTTAGAACATCACCCACTTTCTAGCAGCCACAACTGATATGTAGAAATATGATTTTGGCCCCAGGAATGTTCAACTGTGGTAAAAATTCTTTGTTAAAGAAGATGATAGTATGAAAAGGTAAGATGATAGTATGAAAAGGTAAGATGATAGTATGAAAGGTAAGATGATAGTATGAAAGGTAAGATGATAGTATGAAAAGGTAAGATGATAGTATGAAAGGTAAGATGATAGTATGAAAGGTAAGATGATAGTATGAAAGGTAAGATGATAGTATGAAAGGTAAGATGATAGTATGAAAGGTAAGATGATAGTATGAAAGGTAAGATGATAGTATGAAAGGTAAGATGATAGTATGAAAGGTAAGATGATAGTATGAAAGGTAAGATGATAGTATGAAAGGTAAGATGATAGTATGAAAGGTAAGATGATAGTATGAAAGGTAAGATGATAGTATGAAAGGTAAGATGATAGTATGAAAGGTAAGATGATAGTATGAAAGGTAAGATGATAGTATGAAAGGTAAGATGATAGTATGAAAAGGTAAGATGATAGTATGAAAGGTAAGATGATAGTATGAAAGGTAAGATGATAGTATGAAAGGTAAGATTGTTGTTGTTTAGTCGCTCAGTCATGTCCAACTCTTTGTGACCCCATGGACTTCAGCACACCAGGTTTCTCTTTCACCATGCCCTAGAGTTTACTCACACTCATGTCCGTTGACTCAGTGATGCCATCCAACCATGTCATCCTCTGTTGCCCCCTTCTCCTCTTGCCCTCAATCTTTCCCAGCATCAGGGTCTTTTCCAATGACTCAGCTATTTGCATCAGGTGGCCAAAGTATTGGAGCTTCAGCTTCAGTATCAGTCCTTCCAGTGAATATTCAGGGTTGATTTCCTTTAGGATTGACTGGTTTGATCTCCTTGCAGTCCAAGGGACTCTCAAAAGTTTTTTCCAACACCACAGTCCGAAAGCATCTATTCTTGAGTCATCTAGATAATAAACACAGTCTGTGAACAATAATATTTCAAAAGATGCATCTGGAGATGTTCTGATGAAAGCTTTCTGCTGATGTAAACATGAAAAAGAACTCAGTAGACAATATTTTTGAATTAACTATTTGACAATAATACATAGTGTATAGCTATATAATAAAAATGTTTCATCAAAATTGTTTTTTCTAAAAATTATTTAATAGCCTGAGAAAATTCTCAGGCAATATTAAGAGCAAGCAAAATTTAAGACTTCATATAGTATGAAAATAGCTTCTACAAAAAATAAGTAGGGGCAGACCATCAGATTGACATATAGTAACACTGGTTATTTCTAGCTTGTAAAAATGCCAGGCTTTTAAAAGTTCTACATCTTTATATATTTGCTATACTTTTCTAAAATGAACATATGTTACTCATATGGTCAGAAAAATACTATTTTAAATAAAATGCAGAAGAAATATAGAACAGATCTAAAATATATTTATTATACTAATTATGTAATTATTATGAATAGTTCTATATATAATATGTAAAGTTTATAGAAAAGTTCAAAATTGTTGGCAATATATACTTAAATATCTTTAGTAAATTAAAAATAACTTCTCTAGGTAAAAAATACTTTTTGTTTCATTTTTGTCAATTTATATTTATATTGAGGTGAAAACATTTTGCTGTTATGGTACTTGCAGTTTAATTCAGAAAATTTCAAATGTTTAAAAATCTTAAACTGTATAACATGCTGTGTGTGTATATATATATGTATGTATTATACATGTATATACACACAATTGAACATAATAAAATGTTTCCATATAAATATAATGTAAATATGTGCATTATTCAGATATGTGCACATGCATGTAGAAATAATTAACAAGGGAAATAATTAACATGATTTTTTAAAATTTTTTCACATGAGTTTTTTTTTTTTCCCCATAGAAATAATCTGAAAATACTCTCAGGAAACCTAGAGAGACAGGTAACTATTGAATTCTTTTTTATTTTTTAAATAGGACAGAGAAATAATCACAAAGTTATTTGGTCTACCCAGTATAGCATCCCAATTTTTAGATGTATTTCCAAACGTTCTGTAAGTATCATTTCTGCTTTTTAACCTCTTAATTTTATACAACATGTTATATGGATGCTGGGACTTTGGGACAGGAGGATGGGAAGGATTCAATCCAAGTAGGAGACAATGACCTATAAAAGAAGAGGAGACAAAGGAGGTGATGGATAGTACATTTTTTATGTTATAGGAATAAGTGCTTTAAAACATGCAAATACTTCAGAGTAGTATGTTCATTTAAATAATGCGGGAACCCTGATCTGGAGAGTTTAAGTCCCATGTCCAGGATCACATGGCCAGTAGGATAGTAAAGTCAGAATTCCAACCCAGGACTCCTAATGGGCATGCCCCCTCCTTTTATCATCCTACCACCCTCCTTCCTGCCCTCCTCCAGGTAAGCCACAAAAAGGAAATGGTTTAAAACAGAAAAAATTATGTGTTCACACAGTTCCCTACTCCATATATAGTGGTGAGAAAGTTTGCACAAGGAAAAGAGTTATCGTTCTTTTGAAAGCTCACTACAAATCCTGTCTCAGCCTTTGCAGTTGAGTTTCACAAACAAAGACTTAGACCTTTCGACCTTACTTGACTGGAACACAGGGAAGATAGGCCACCTAAGCCCTCCCAGAGGAAAGAACTGATATTTGCTACTAGCTCCGGTAAACAACTAGATATAGAGGAAGTTTTTTCCAAATTCCAATACGAAGTAACCTGAAACCCAGCCGCTCATGCGCCACCCAGGGGAGCTGCGTGTAAATGATAGATACAGACATGGTTGGTGCCCTGGAGACTGGCTTCCTTACTGGTTCTCAAGCCTCTGAATGAGGTTTCTTCCCAGTGCCCTCACTGCGGGGCAAGATCTTCCATCCTCACTTTGGCCCATCCTCACTTTTGGAGTGAAAAGTAATAACCCAGAATGAAGCCTTGCTGCTGCTAAGTTGCTTCATTCATGTCTGACTCTGTGCGACCCCATAGACGGCAGCCCACCAGGCTCCTCCATCCCTGGGATTCTCCAGGCAAGAACACTGGAGTGGGTTGCCATTTCCTTCTCCAATTTGTGAAAGTGAAAAGTGAAAGTGAAGCCACTCAGTCGTGTCTGACTCGAAGCAGCCCCATGGACTGCAGCCTACCAGGCTCCCCTACCTGTAGGATTTTCCAGGCCAGAGTACTGCAGTGGGGTGCCATTGCCTTCTCCAATGAAGCCTTGAGGTTTTATTATATACAAGCATACTTGACCAAGCATGTTTTTATTTGTAACTGATATTACACAATATTATTACAAATAGGAAAAAAACTAATTGGTTTGGGATGTCCCACTCAGTCATGGTATATCATGAGACTTAAGTGGGAAGGAAGATTAAAACAAGCCTGGAAAGGACTATGGAGGCAGGACTGACAGGTGAGTGGCTGCTTCTTGACCTCAGTGTACTATTTAAACAGGCATAAAAAATCTAGATTGTGTTTAGCCCAATTCTATAGGTGAAACATGCAACCTAAAAATTCTGGTCATCGATTACATGAAAAGTCAGGCTGGTGGATGTCATATAAGTGTCCTCAATTATCTGTATCTGTCTCTTATCAATAAGACTCTACTGAGTGTCCTGAAGTTGGGAGGCCAGTAAGGTCTGACCCTGAGGGACAGGGGATAGCAGAAACCAATCAAGGCATCTGGCTTTGATTTAAGTGGATTCTTAGCAGAACAGAGTAGGGGGCTAAAGTCCATTCAAAAAACTGAAAGCAAGGCCAAATATCTAGGTCTGAGCTATGTGATAGAATAACTAGGATTTGATAAGAAAGCAAAAAACAAACAAACAAACAAAAAAACAAGCACACTGGATCCATAATTAAAGCATCCCAATTTCTCCCAAACTGAGATTTCTCCCAGACTGAGCTTGTGATGCCTAATACACACTTCAATCCTAGTAGCATTGGTTCTGGGACAATGTGGATTCCACTTCCTCCAAACCTTCTGGGAAGGAATCATATAGTAATCTCAGAGCTTCTTGGACAATCTCTCAGAAAGTGATAGGAAGAAAGAGCCAGATGAGAGTAACTGTCCATTAGTTATCAAGCTCAAACAGATCTTGTCTACACTTTCTTCTTCTCCACTTTCTCCACACTATTCCTCTTCCTTTAGCATCTGCACTGACCTGGATTCCAGCTGTGTATAATTTTGTTGTTATTGTTTAGTTGCTAAATCATGTCAGACTCTTTTGCAACCACGTGGACTGTAGCCCGCCAGGCTCCTCTGTCCAAGGGAGTTCCCAGGCAAGAATACAAAAGTGCGTTGCCATTTCCTTCTCAGGGGAATCTTCCTGACCCAGGGATTGAAACCATATCTCCAGCATTGGCAGGAGGGTCCTTTATTACTGAGCCATTTGGGAAGCCCCTTTACAATTTTGGGAGACAACAAATAAATCCAGTGTATGGTAACTGACTCACCTTGAACTCTTCAGCAGGGAAAACTTCAGTGAGCACGCAGGTCTGTGTGCTCTGTGTGTAGGCAGATGCACTCCTTTTGGTATAATGTGTGGTAGGCAGTTTCTGGGAAAAACAAAAGCAATGCCAGATGGTTTATTAGGTATATTGCAGTGGTCCACTCTGCATAATTTTATAGGCATTACAAATGGGACTGCCATCCATCCTCTCCTGGGAAGCAGAGGCAGAAAGTAACTCAGCAGCCGGAGTCCAAATTTTCAGTGCTCGGGGAATATCTTTATTAAGAATCAAGTCTGCCAGAACTGCTTGGCTAGAATTAGAGACTCAGAATTCTAGAGCTGGAGGGGAAATAACAAATCATTCTGAGTATTTCTTAAGCACTGACTAGGTGCTGGTTCTCATGCTACAGTGTGGACTTAGCCAGTCACCTCCTGTGACTGAGATTTTTTCTCATGGACACATAACAAGTTAGATCATAGCACAGACGCCTGCATCCAGATTAAAGCCTCTTTTCTGCAGCACATTGTTAGCCTCTGTTCTTCTCCCCATGATACCTTTCCTCTCCCATCCTTGAAGAACACAGACAAGATCCCTGAAATGAATAAAAAAGGATCCAGGAGAAGTGAGAAAAATGACTACCACAAACCCAGGATCTGAGGGTGTAGAACAGCTCTCAATCCATGAAAAATAAAGAGTGCGTCTATTCACTTGCTCTGTCAGTTTTTTCCACACACAGGATCTCAATAGCTACTAAATCACAGGACAGTCTCTAAGGTGTGTAACCTTAAAGAAGCAGTCTAAGTCATTAGCTATAATTTTTAAAAAAAGAAATTCTAACCTTTATTTACATGATTCAAGGAATATTATTGGGCATGTGAGTCATAACTTTAGCAACAATTTTCAAACCTTTTTCATGCCCTGATTTTTCTTACAACTGTTTTGCAACTCTGTGCTGCATGCTCAGAGCATATTTGACTCTGTGTGACCCTATGGACTGTAGCCCATTTGAATAAATCTTACTGGATAATTATATGTGTTAATAAGTCACCCAAAAATCTATAGGAGAAAGTAGATTCAACCCAATTAGGCAATATGTTCAACCTGAGAAACAAAAGATAAAAAGAAGTTAAACATTAATATGAAATTTAGGGCATAGAAAATAACAATGCTGTTTAAAAGAGAGGGTCTTGGCAAAGATAAAACATGATTTCAGGTTTAGATACCTCACATACGAGAGGCAGTAAAGATACACTAAAGGCAGTGGAGAGGAGCAGCAGCAGATTCTCTTGTTATTTTAGTTGCTCAATCATGTCTGACTCTTTTGAGACCCCATGGACTATAGCCCACCCGGTTCCTCTATCCATAAGATTTTCCAAGCAAGAATACTGGAGTGGGTTGCCATTTCCTTCTCCAGGGGATCTTCTTGGACCAGAGATCAAACCTGTGTCTCTCGCATTGACAGGCAGATTCTTTACCACTGAGCCACCAGGAAAGCTACTAGAGATATACAAGAAAACTGAGCATATAAGAAGTAGACAAAACTATAAAATCCCAGACATCCAATTCTCTTTAGTGCAGGAAAAAAAAAATTCTTCATGCATCATTAGGTCTGGAAGGTGTTCTGTGAACAAGAGATGTAGTAGTGATGGCCATTGTCTGTCTTTTTTTTTTTTTAACTTTATTTATTTATTTAGACTGCATTGGGTCTTGGTTGCAGCACACAGGTTTGGTTGCTCAACAGCATGTGGGATTTTAGTTCCCCAGCCAGGGATCAAACCCATGTCCCCTGCATTGGAAGGCCAGTTCTTAGCCACTGGACCACCAGGGAAGTCCCCATCGTATGTCTTAAAGAGGCATTTGAGTTATGGTCAGTCTCTGTTTTGAGGGAAGATGGTGGCAAATATAGTGTATTTTAGAAAATTTTGTAAACAGTTATTTTAAAAGACGTTGGCATTTAAGCGGGTATGGTTCTCTTACTTTCAAGTGAAAATAAGAAAA
>SJYX01024264.1:0-53109 GCA_006410675.1 Oreotragus oreotragus | reverse complement strand
GCCTGCCAAGACAGGTGTCAAGATGACGTGGCTTCACCCAGAAGTGGTCCCCCTCTCCCCTGTCAAAACCTGCCGGCTCCCCCCTGATGGCAGAAAGCATCTTCTCTCTCCGCTCCATCAGCCGCCATTCCCAGTGGAGAGTAAACAGCCTCCCAGTCAATAATCAATGGAAAGGACTTTAAAAGAAGTAGTGACCCTCCGATCTCACCTCGACATTCTTGTTTTGACACAACCAGTATCTGTTATTTTTAGAAACCCACCCAGTCAAAATTATCAGCCAAGTAAAGTCTAAATCACAGACTACATTCCCCCCCTCCATCCCTCTACTGAACTACTTGTGGAGGAAGGTGCCAGTTTTAAAAATAAACGAAGGATGAGTCATCCAGTACTCTCCATCTGTGGACGAAGTCAGGATGCCAGTCAGAAATGAACCCCGGGGCTCCCCGACCCTGCTGACTTCCGTTCCGTCACAGGGGCCACACCGGGATGGTGAGCTCAGCTCTGTGCATCCATGTTTGGAAGCAGATTTCACACCGGAGTCAGAACCTGTCCTGTTGCAGAGTCTAACTTGATGAGATGGCTGTTCAGTAAGCCTGTGGTGTCCCCATATTAAAGATTCTGCAAGATGGTAGCCAAGGTGGTACAGTGGTAAAGAATCTGCCTGCCTGTGCAAGAGACCCCGAGAGACAGGAGTTCCGTCCCTGGGTGAGGAAGGTCCCCCAGGGAAGGAAATGGCAGCCCACGCCAGTATTCTTGACTGGAGAATCCCATGGACAGCAGAGCCTGGCGGGTTATGGTCCACAGGGTCACAAAGAGTCAGACACGACTGAAGTGACTTGCACGCACGCACACGTGTAAGTGCATAGGTGATTCACTTCATTGTGCATATGACGCTGACAAAGACTGTAAGTTGATTATACTCCAGTATGAAATAAACATCTTTAAAAATCAAAAGCAGATCCCACGGATTCCATTTCCAGGGCAGTTTTACCTCCGATCTCACATAGAGAGGATAATTCCAGATGAAACCGAAGGGACAGCAGGAGCTAGTTGCAGAGTGTGGACCTGGGTTTTGAACCACTTCGTGTGGGCCGTGACCTCGGCAATCCGTCCAGATTCTGAGTGGTAGCGTTCGGGGGCTGTTGGTATCTTTCGCTGTCCTGACTCTGACATTGGTGTCTTCAGGATAAGTTGTAGGTAATTATTTATTTTTCAAATATATTCATGATTGCCCTCATTTAAATATTAAGCTTCCATATGTATTTTAAATTAATTCATTTACATTACAGACACACACATTTTCTTTTCAAATTGAAATCTCTACTCCACAGAGGCAAGCACACCCATAATATGGTATCCTCTGCGGGCAGAATTAACGGGTCAAGGTGGGAGGGGCTGGAAGAAGACTGTCTTTTTTGGAGAATACGGTACATCCCCGAAGCCCAGATTGGTGCTGAATGCGCTATCATTCTTGGTGCTTGATTCATTTTTAATATTTGTCCTTATCCCCTTGAAACAGTGATGAGTAAATGAAAAGAAAGGATATTAATTAAAAGCATGCATGAAAGTTGCTTCAGTCGTTTCCAACTCTTTGCAGCCCCGAGGACTGTAGCCCGCCAGGCTCCTCTGTCCATGGGATTCTCCAGGCAAGAATACTGGAGTGGGTTGCCATGTCCGTCTCCAAGGAATCTTCCCAACCAAGGGATCGAACTCGAGTCTCTTACGCCTCCTGCATTGGCAGGTGGCTCTTTACCACTAACTAAAAGCAAATCAACATAAGAACTAGCTATTGCGCATGAGTTACTCAAGGATAAAGCCGAAGGGAAGGGGCAAGCTCTCTGCCCAGAGTGATGGTGGAGGGGATTGGCAGAGTGTGACATGCCCGTGGGTGGCCCTGGCGTCCCCGCCACACGGATGCAGCGTGTCAGGGACGGTGAGAACCCACGGGCTCCAGGTAGCAACAGCTGCCACTGCTTGTGCCCTTTGGCCACCCAAGGGCACCATCTCCTACTTTGGTGCAGCCCAGAGCCCCTGACTTGACAGGACGCTGTAAGCGACTCAGATGCACTTCCGAATCCCCGGATGAAAGCCGCTGCAGAAACTCGGAGGGTAATTAGCTGTGGAGAAGTTAGGAAGGTCCGCACTTGGCAACGGCAACTGAAGCAGCTTTGAAAGGGCTCCCCTTTCCTCTCGTGTCCTTAATGAGGGGAGCTTTAATTACGCGACATTAAAATCTGGCAGCTTTATCCTCTCGAATTTGATCAGTTGTAATTCAGACAGCTTTGGTGCCAGTCCTCAAAGGATGTCTTTCTAGTTCTCCAGCCTGAGCGCTGAAGTCTAGGATGATATGTGAGACAAACCAGTCGATTTTTAGCTTGGAAAAGAGGACATTCAATGAAGCTCCATGAAATCATGATGGACATGAAAAGAGTTAAAAGAAAACTTTCCTCTGAGTCCTCAGTCTGATTTGGATGCTCATAAAAATAAGATGAAGTCCTTGCGTACCTGCTGGGTGGCAGAAGGAAGCAGACGCTCTGAGGTCTGGGCTCAGAGTGCGGGGGCGCAGGGGTGGGGGGCCGTCCCAGTGCTCACCTCACGGGTGGGCCCGGTCCTCGTCTCGGAGACTGTCTGTGTCCCCGCGCAGAAACCTGGGAGCTGCAAGGCGTCGTCTGCCGTCCCACACCACGCCGCCAGGCCGCAGGCTCCACGTGGCCCAGTCCCTGGGAGTTTGCCCAGGACTCCCTCCACCAAGAGGAGAAGCAGGCGCGCAGGCCTGTCACGGGCGGGGCGGCGGCCACCAGCAGATGTGCCCACTTCCCAGCCTCGGGAACCAGGACGGTGGCCATATTCGGAAAAAGGGTCTTGGCAGATTTGAGAAGGTCAATTTAATCGACTTACAGATGCCCATGGGAAGCCAGCATTCTGGACTATCTGGTTGGTGCCTACATCCAGCAGCAAGTGTCCTCACGGGAAGCAGAAGAGAGACGCAGACACAGAGGAGGAGGCCCCTTGGCGCGGGGGCAGAAGCCCAGGAGTGCCCGCAGCCCGCGGCCGGGTGGGGCAGGAAGGGTCAGCCCCTGGAGCCTGTGGAGGGAGCGTGAGCCCGAGACACCGCAGCCTCAGGCTTTGGCCCAGCCTGTGGGGGAGCAGAGGCCTGCTGTTTCCAGCCCCCCAAGTTTGTGGTGCTATGTAGCACTGCAGGGACCCTCTCTGGGTCCTGGGCCCCTGGGCACCTGCTGAGCAGCTCTCTGAGGGCTGGACTGTTGAGTCCAGAGTCCCCTGCTGGTCCCCTCAATCTCAGACACCCCACCTTCCTGGGTCTCGAGTGCGGACTGAGCTGAGATGGACCACTGACCATCCCTCCGGGCCACCCAGATCGGTCCCTTCTCCACGTGACCCCTGCGTGCCGGCCCCAGACAGGCCACGTCCCCGCCAGGGCCCCTGATAACCCTGCCCACGCTGGAGCTGTGCATCTTCCAGACCCCGAGCCCCGGCTAGATTTCCCAGAACTCAGGCTGGGGCTCCGTTAATCTCTGTGACAGCGTGGCCTCTCTGCCTGCACCGAAACCTGCTTCGGGAAAGGCGGCAGGTGCCCTCGTCACCTCGTGCCTGACACCGGGCCAGAGGCCCACAGTGGTGAGTCTCAGAGGCGTGAGCTTCCAACAAGGCCGCATAAAGCCCTGTTCATCACGTGCTCCTAAGTGTTCATGAAGGCCCTGGTCAGGTTTTGAAGGACCGGCTGAGTGCAAGGCTCCGTTCAGGATTCTAACGTGGGCAGGACATGCTCCACCTGGGTCCTGAGTTACCGAATTCACGGCTGTTGGGGGGGGGGGTTGTCCCTGTGGACCCGGCCAGGAGCCTGCTTACTCTCCGGGTGTCCTGTTCCTGACCCCAGACTCACAGCAAGTGGGAGACGGTACCCAGAAACCAGTCCATCTTTCCTGCTTGTGGCTCATCGGTGATGTTCAGTGAACAGACAAAATAAAAATATGAGGTGACTATCCATTCCAAGAGGAGAATTCCAGAATGTTCCATGCACCCCCAAATAAGATTCTGGAGGACAATATGGCAACCACAAAGAAACTCAGAAATATATGTTTCATCCTCTTTGAGCCCCTTAGTGTTAAGGTATATATATCACAAGTCGAGGTGCCCTGGAGACATAGCTATGTTTTCTCAAGTCAATTGCATTGAGGTCATATTGTTTGGCCCTAAAACTGACCCTTTAAGGGTGTGGCTGCAGGTGATTGAGGCAATTATGAAGGTCATTAATTCTGTCCCGTGCCTCCCACATAGGAGCTGGTTACCCCTCAGGTGTGGAAAGGCACACAGCCTGCCCTGAAGACAGAAGTAAAATTCTCCTGGAACGGCTTTTGTGAATTTATCATCAAAATATACCCCTCAGCTAAAGACACCCAAGTCAGTTTGCGAGAGGACAGCAGCCCTGCTCGGCTGAGAATAAACAGGAGGGCGGAAGGAATGATAACAACCCCAGAAACTGAAACAAAGAAATAATGGGTAGAGGCGCAATGCAAATCACCCCATTTGCATTTCAGACAGCGACTCCGGCAAAAGTCTGTGAAGAATGTTAAGGCTTGAATTAGACTTTAAAATACATGGCCCCCATTTGAAAGGAATAATAATAATAAAGCAGCTTTCCTAAATGAATGGGCTGCTGACTGACCTCCTCTCGAATGTGACCGGTGATCTGGAATTCTTCTCTTGGAATGTGACCGCTCTGTCCACGCGGGCTCGGCGGGGCGCCAGCCCCGGGTAGACAGTGTGGCCCACAGGGATGCCGAGGCCAGGGCCCAGGGGCGCCCTGCCACCCTCTGCCCTCAGGGCTCTGGGTGCTGCCCCGCTCTGGGTCCTGCAGAGAGTGGCCCGAGGTGGGTCCTGGTCGCTGGGCCGCTGTCCCCTGTGCTGGGCCCGCGGCCTCAGCAGCCAGCCCTCAGCGTCCCCGCAGGCATACCTGCTGCCCGCTCTTTCAGGACTAGTCTCTTCATTATGGCCCCGGGCCCTCTGCACCGCAGGGCCCCAAAGCAGAGGTGCGTCTGGGCCGCGCCTTCAGCGTGTCAGTGCCCACCCTCTCTGTGGGCTCCTGTGTTCCTGGGGGCCCGCCGGTGGCCTGGAGGCTGGCCCAGGACCCCAGGGCCGGAGCAGGACCCCGTGGTTCTCGGGGTGGCCCCTGTGCGCCAGTGCTTGCTGCCCATCCCCACCCTGGAGTGAGGGCTCCCCCAGCTGCGTTCTGTCCTCAGTGCCCTTTGCCCTTTCACCTGGCCCACCCCAGGGCAGACAGCAGTAGGGGGCAGCCAGCCCCCCAGAGGGTGTGGGGGAGCTCCCAGCTCACCAGGGGCCCTGGCTTCCTCATGAGGAGTCACCCCCAGTGCTCAGGGGTCCCCCATCATCACTGTGGAGGAGACCTGGGCACTTTTGCAACAGCAGCCCCAGCACATCCAGCCTGGCCGGAGCTGCCTGCGCCAGGCTGAGCCGCAGCCCCTGAGGTGGTTGTCAGTCGCCCAGTCGTGTCTGACTCTTTGCGGCCCCACGGGCGGCAGCACGCTAGACTTCCCTGTCCGTCACTGTCTCCTGGAGCTCGCTCACACTCATGCCCATTGAGTCTGTGATGCCATCCAACCATCTCATCCTCTGGCGTCCCCTTCACCTCCCGCCTTCAGTCTTCCCCAGCATCAAGATCTTTTCCAGTGAGTCAGTTCTTCACATCAGGTGGCCAAAGGGTGGAGCTTCAGCTTCAGCATCAGTCCTTCCAATGACTATTAAGGACTGATCTCCTTTACGATGGACTGGTTGGGTGTGCTTGCAGTTCAAGGGCCTCTCAAGAGTCTTCTCCAGCACCACAGTTCAATAGCATCGATTCTTTGGCACTTAGTCTTCTCTATGGGCCAACTCTTATATCTGCACATGCCTACAGGAAAACCCCACAGCCCGATGCGGCTAGTAACTGCCTAAACGCCTCTGAAACACCCCTTAATTGGGACGTAATTCAATCAACTCTGGGATCCCGAGCAATGGGGTCTGAGCCACAGTGCGGATCTGTGCATGCTGCCATGGAAACGATGAGGAAGACGTCTAAGATGAACCTGAGTTACAGATGGTTGTCAAAGTGGGCCTGCGTCACGTGGACAAAGCCACACACAGCCACACACAGGCACATGGGTAGGTGTGCACATGCCTGTCTGTGAGTGTGCAGAGGGGCAGGAAGGGTAACCCAGGGCTGGGAGAGCAGGTGCCTCTGAGAGGAGCAGACTCAATGGAGGAAGGCAGTGGACGGGGTTGTCAAGGGGCATATGAGTATGTTACTCCGCCTGTAACTGAGCAGGACCCTACGAGGCCCTCCTGGAATGGTTCCCCAGCCATGTTCTAGCCTGCCTTTTATGTAAAAAACTTTAGTCAAAGAATAAAATCAAAGACATCACTTTGCTGACAAAGGTCTGTATAGTCGAAGCTATGGTTTTTCCAGTAGTTATATACGGATGTGAGAGTTGAATCATAAAGAATGCTAAGCACCGAAGAACTGATCCTTTCAAACTGTAGTGTTGGAGAAGCCTCTTGAGAGTCCCATGGACTGCAAGGAGATCCAACCAGTCAATGTTAAAGGAAACCAGTCCTGAACATTCGTTGGCAGGACTGATGCTGAAGCTAAAGCTCCAATACCTTGGCCACTTGATGCAAAGAGCTGTCTCATTGAAAAAGACCCTGATGCTGGGAAAGATTGAAGGCAGGAAGAGAAGGGGGTAGCAGAGGATGAGATAGTTGGATGCTATCACCAACTCAATGGACATGAGTGTGAGTAAACTCTGGGAGATGGTGAAGGACAGGCAAGTCTGGCGTGCTGCAGTCCATGGGGTCACAAAGAGTCAGACACGACCAAGTGATTTAACAACAACCGCAATGAATAAAGGGTTGATGAACAAGACCGAATTGAAGGTGGACAGCTTAATGAGGTGTCGGGCTGGCTGCCAAGATATGAACCACATCAGGCAGGATGGGGCTCTCCGCTAGCGTCGCAGAGACAGGAAGGGCAGCAGCTAACCTGCAGGTGGCCCAGTGAGGATGAGGCCCCTGCAGCTGGGCATCGGGGTCTGCGACTCGGCTGAGGTTTGGACAAGAGACGCAGGTCTGGGAGGCCAGTGGTGAAAGCCCAGGATCTGTGGGAGGGTCTCCACTGAGGGTGCCTAGACTGAGAGAAGGGGCAGGACAGAGCTCATGAGGGCACCGAGGTGGGCAGAAGAAGAGATTAAGGGCAAAGTGAACAGACAGGGAGCAAACAGAAACAGAAGAACCTGCGGGCTCATGACAGCGGCTGTCCGGGCCAGCCATCCACATAGACTTCAGGGTCTGTAGGTTATTGCAGTGAAGTTCACGGATGCTGAAGGGCCAAACTGTGCATCTAGGACACGTTTTCATGAATGTGCTTTTCATAAAATGTGTGTTTTCCAGCCTAGAGGGGTGGAAAATGTGGGAGGTGGGAGGGAGGTTCAAGAGGGAGAGGACATGTATACCTATGGCTAATTCAGGTTGCTATATGGCGGAAATCAACCCAATATTGTAAAGCAATTATTCTTCCATTTAACATAAACAATTTTTTTAAAATATGTGTTTTCAACCAAATCCCAAACAGATCTATTTAGAATTCAATTGTGGACCCACCTCCATATCTAATAAATCAGAAGTTTCCTAGGCAAGAGCCACACATTTTAACATGCTTTCCAAGGAATTCTGAAGTTTTGGAATTGCAAGGTAATATATGGGTTTTCCAGCTGGATGTTAAATACCAAGGAATGAAAGATGAGCTTGGAAAGGAGAAGACAAGTCTGGGCTCAGATGGTGGGTTGGAAAGTGGAAGCAATCGAAGTAATAAATGATAATGCAGACAGAAGCCAGAGCTCGCATCGCACCAGGCATCCTCTCTCCTCTGGAGGAAACACTCGATTGCATTAAGATAGACCTTCCAGGAGATAGGAGAAGAGCTACAGCTGCTCAGCTCCTTCCAGCTCCAGTAAAGACATGCCAAGCCTGAAGGCTGACAAACAGTGTGCTAAGGAGGTGAGCCCCTTCTCTCTGTAGTCACGAGGGGACCAAGGAGACTTCAGCAGGGCAGTGAAATGAAGGTCACTGCTGCTGAAATCACCCCAGCACCACGGAAGGATGGCCCTTGGACAAGCTACGGGCTTGAACTGTGGCGGAATGTGGCTGGTTCTCAAAGACTTTCAGGAGACAGAAGTCACAGTACCTGGATTCAGGCAGCCATGGGGAAAAGGAGAGTGAGTTATCAGAGGAGGGAACACGTTTGGAGGTGGACAGACTAATGGGTCGGAGTGGGGGGTGGTGATGAGTAAGGGATGATTCTTCCGGGCAAGAAAGTCAATATCTATTTTAATAAAGGTCTGGGAAGCTCACAGGTTTGTATTTCAGGTGGGCGGGAGTAAGGCTTAGAGAGGTGGTGTCTCCTCGGATGGCTTGGCTTGATGATAAAATTAAATAGGGAATTCAAGGGGCAGGGAAGAATTTGCAGAAAGTCAGCAACCATCACATTCTTGAAGTAAATCCACTGTGGTCTCACAGTGCTCCAACATGGCGCAGAAGGAGACTTGAGAAGCAGAAGCTTTCATCCTTACGCGACGATACAACTCTGCATGCTTGGACAGGGAGACTTCACACACACACACACACTGTTCTACAAAATCACATCTCTTCTGATGAGAGGACACCTTCCCGTGGGGATGAGGGTTCACACCAGGGTTCCAGTGGAGCTTCTTTTATTTAACTTTTAACATAACCTGGTTACATTGTGATATAATGAAGTTAGGCACGAGCAGCCTGGAAATGGGCAACAGTCTTGATGAGCTTGTAAACTACCCAACTGTCAGTGAAACTGCAACGGTAGCTTTTCTGCTTGCTTCCTCTATCCAGATAAAACCAAGTTAACTCCTGGAAGCCTGGAGGGGTTAATCCCCCAGTGAAGACATCAGGGGGCACTGGTAAAACGGGCTAATTGACACTGAGTTTGTTCCATGCAGATGCTAGTCAACGATACACTTTGCATGTAGTGTATGTGCCTTATGGAGTCAGGAAGGAGATCATCTAGACAGCGTCGCTCTTGCCCTGTGATACGGAGGGACCCCACCTCGTGTCAGTCAGCAGTTTTGTGACACAACGCACACATGGAAGGATCGTTATCCTGCTTTATGACCCCTCTATTTATCTGCCCTAGTGATGAAACTGTTACTCAGTCTTTGGGTAATGGCCTGAAAGTTTTCATGCTGAGGGAAGGCTTGCAAGTCAATTGTTTCCATCTGTCAGTGAGGAAATATCAATAATATCATTAATAATGATAATAATGGTAATTGCCTTTATAGGACAGCATTATTTTCCCCTTACATTTGTGTCACTCCAGATTTCTGTTTTAACTTAACATTTCATACATCATGAGAAATCAATCAAATTCTTCAATACCCTGTCATAAAAGGTATGATTGCACATTCTGGATATGCAGAGAAAACCTAGTGAGTCCAGACAGAGCAAGGAGCTGAGTGAATACACCAGGTTTCATAACCAATCAGAGATTCATGCATCTTCAGATCCCTTGAAGATAAGAGAATCCAAAACCTGAGGATCGCGCACTTCAGTGATTCCGATGTTCGCATTAAGGCAAAAGACCTCTTTGTTAATCTCTGGAAATCTAAGATGTAAGATGAGGAAGTGGAGCTGTTCTGCCTGGAGGCATGAGCAGGAAGGAGGACCAGTCATCCCCTGTCACTTTACCGAGTGGACTCCTCAGGGACAGCGGGGCGGTGGGAGGTTGACCAACTCCTTATCTACCCACAGGAGCCCTCAGGCGCTTTGCTCCCAGGGTAGGTGCCAGTATGGCAGCCACCATGGCTGAGAGGTCCTCTGCTCTGTATCTCTCTCCTACACAGGTCCTTGGTTCTTCTCTGACACATTTAAGGGTCTCCTTCTTCCCTTCAGACCTGCCATACCTCCTCAGGGCCAAGCTGTTGTTCAGTCCCTGAGACGTGTCCTACTCTTTGTGATCCCATGGACTGTAGCATGCCAGGCCTCCCTGTCCATCATCAACTCCCACAGCTTACTCAAACTCATGTTCATTGCTTTGGTGATGCCATCCAACCATCTCATCCACCTTCAATCTTTCCCAGCATCAGGGTCTTTTCCAATGAGTCAGTTCTTCGCATCAAGTTGCCAAACAATTGGAGCCTTAGCTTCAGTATCAGTCCTTCCAATGAATATTCATGGCTGATTTCCTTTAGGATTGACTGGTTTGATCCCTTTGCTGTACGAGGGACTCTTAAAAGTCTTCTCCAGCCCCACAATTCAGAGCATCAATTCTTAGATGCTCAGCTTTCTTTATGGTCCGGCTCTCACATCCATACATGACTACAGGAAAAATCGTAGCTTCGACTATCTGTACCTTTGTTGGCAAAGTGATGTCCTTGTTTTTAATACACTGCCAAGTTTGTCACAGCTTTTCATGGCCCAGAACACAGTCCAAACTCATCATGTGCTTCTGAAACTCATCCTGCTGCAGCCCCACTTCCCAGTGTTTCCCTGCAGGCTGGCCGCTGTGCTCACAGCATCTGAGACCTGCTGTGTGCCCTTGGGAACACGCTCTGCTCACATACTTTGCCCATCTCAACTTTCGGGCCTGGCTCAAGTGGTAGGTCGCTGCATCCTTTCCTCACTGACAGAGTCAATAGCGTCTTCCTTTGATTCCGATGTCTGGGTCCCTGGTGCGAGCCCAGGCCTACTGTGGGAGCAGAAATCGCCTGGTTATTTGGATAGAGGGAAGGCAGCGTGACAGACTCTCAGATCTTGGTATGGGTTGAATCGGGGCTTCCCTGGTGGCTCAGCCATAAAGAACCCTCCACCTACAATGCAGGAAATGTGGGTTCCCTCCCTGGACGGGGAAGGTCCCACGGGGAAGGCAATGTTACCACCTTTCAGCATCCTTGCCTGGACAATCTCATGGTCTGAGGAGCCTGGTGGGTGATGGTCCATGGGTCGCAAAAGAGTCAGACACGACTTAGCAACTGAAGAGAAGCGGCAGCCAGCTGGACTGTTCTCCCCCAGCTCAACATCCAGATTCCCGCGCTGAATTCCTAACCCTCATCACCGCGGAATGAGACCCGGCTTGGAAACAGAGTCCTCGCAGCTGTAATGAGTTGAAATGAGGTCACACTTGAGCGTGTATGAACCCTAACCCAGTATGACTGGTGTCCCTGTGAGAGGCGGGGGATTTGGACCTGGAAATGCATACGGAGTGAAAACCATGTGAAGATGAAGGCGGAAAGAAGGGTGATGCTTCTCAGGCCAATGGAGTCCAGAGATGACCTGGGACCCCCCCGAGGGTAGGAGAGGGGCTTGGGGCAGTTCTCCCTTACCAGCTCAGCGGGAGCCAGGCCTGCCACGCCTCGACCTTGGCCTTCAGTCTCCAGACTGGGAGAGAACCCGTTTCTGTCATGTAAGCCTCCCAGTCTGGACCATTTGTTACAGGTGCCCTAGCAAACACAGTACAAAGACTTTTCCAACTAGTTAATGGAAAAGGTGAAAACAGGAGGGCTCTTCAGAGGCAGATGCAGGAAACAGGAAACAGAAGAAAGAAGGTAGAGATAGTAAAGTTCAAAGAGCCCCACCATCGGGACCCAGGACCTCTGGATCGGAGACGCTGGTCGCCAGCTCTGGCTCTCAGGGAGACACGACCGTCTGGTTCTGTGACGCTAGAAACCCGAACACTGGACTCAGTTGATGCTACAGTAAGGAACCACTGCCACCAGGGTGAAAAGTGCCCGGGAGGGTGATGAGAGTCACAGGAAGCGATCCGAGACAGGCTCCTCCCATCCTACAGGATCCACATCCCCCCACACACACCACCACCACACCGCCAAGCATCCTCTGTTGGTAGAGTCTAAGGGAAAGATACTAGCGATGCAGATATGGGGCTTGACAGAGCCAAACATAAAGGGGGATTCGGAGCTGAGACCCTGGTGTTAAAGAACTGGGAGATCCCTCTTGGCACTTCTCCCTGCCTTGCAGAGGAAGGAGGTGTTTCACCAAACTGTCAGCCTCCCCTTAGACACTTAGGTGATCAGGACATCTGTCGCCTTTATCTCAGCACCCCTCGCAGCACATGACGCTGTCCATTTCTTAACGTGGCTCCTCCACAAGTGCCTGTCAGGAGAATAAATGAAAAAAGGGGCAGAAACGAAGGACGATGGAGGGAGGAAGGAGCCAGGAGCACCCCGAGTTGCCTGCTGGTGGTCTTGAGACAGGATCGGTGGAGCCAGGTGCAGCGGCTCCCTCAGGGTTTGGGAGGAGAGGATGGGAAGGAGGTCGCATCCAGAGATCAGAGAGTCTGTCTGTCCTGTCACATTGTCAAACTGCGTGCTGAAGTTCTAATCCTGGATTTATTACACACTGGCTAAGTGACCTTAGACACACCACTTAGCTCAACTCTAGAGATAATGTCACATGGTCCGCAGCCTGTAAAATGATCGCCAGCCCTCTCCCAACACCCACCGCCTTGCTGATGATGCATCTGCTGGCAGAGAGGTGCGGCTGCTGATAAAAGATGGAATGGGGCTCAAATTTTCCTTTTTTTTTTGGCAATTCCTTCCCGACCAAAGACATGTCTATGCCCTAACCCTCAACCTTAGGGCCCCAGCAGATTCGAGCCAGAGGCTTAACTACTGTACATTCTTTGCCTCTTTAGTGAAATCTGGGAAACAGGGCTTAACTGATACCTTTGAAATTTTCCCGAGATAATTGACCAGGAGGCAGGGGGGCTGCATCTATGGTGCGGAGCCTCCTAGAGCCACTGGACGGCCTCGGAGGGATGGAGACAAGGCAGATATCACTACAGGCTTAGGATAAAATTCACTTTCTCAAACATGCTTGCTTCAAAACTAAGACTCTTCTCATCTAGAGAGTTTAACCCTGTTACATGAAAGTCCTCTTATAGTTGAGATGGACAGAGAGGCCAAGCTTAACCTCTGATGATAACCAAAAATGAGAAGGGTTCATGTAGCGAACATAATACCCTACTGAACATTACACGTTTTTGTTTTGGTTTTAATGACGATCTTGTTCTCTACAAAACTGAGGAGGTAGCAACTCTGGAGCTTCTTCCAGGATTTTTCTGCCTCCGAAGTAAAGGATGTATTGTTGTGTCAGAAGTGAGCGGGGCTTCAACTAATGAACCCTGATGCTGTTTGGAGTGGGAGGGGGCTGGGTGGCCGTGGGTGGTTTTCTGAGTTGAATTGCGTTCCCTCAAAAGGCCTAACCCCATAACACCTCGGAAGGTGACAGTATTTGCAGATGGGCCTTTAAATTAAGATGTGATTCTTTTAAAATGATGGAGGAGGAAATGGCTATCCACTCCAGTATTCTTGCCTGGAGAATCCCATGGACAGAGGAGCCTGGTGGGCTACAGTCCATGGGGTCACAAAAATGAGCGACTATCATTCACTCATCTTTTAAAATGAGCTCTTTAGGGTGGGTCGTCATCCAATCTGACCAGTAATCCTGAAAAAGAGAAACCTTGCCGAGGACCAGCAGGACCAGAAAGGAAGCCATCTGCAAGCGAGGGGGAGAGAGATCAAACCTGCCGACACCTTGACCTTGGGCTTCCGGCCCCTAGAACTGTGAGGAGATACACTTCCCTGGTTGAAACCACAGGCTTCTGTTGTGGTGGCCAGCCTAAGATAGGTGGCAGGATTCAGAAGGTCTCTTCCAAACTAGCTTCTGCCATCAGCTGCATCTGAGAGGCAGTGGTCACTGGCCAAGAGGGTGTTAATCCTCCCTTGCTTCAAGGAGAGGTTGGGGGAGGACCAGCCCTCTCCTACAGCTCTCCATCCAGAGAGTGGGTCTTTCCGGCAAGCTTTGTGTCCAGGCACAGACAGTCCCTTAGTAAAACACAACAATATTCCCCGTGCAAAGGTTGAGCTGACCCACCTCTGACCACTGACGGCTATCCCAGGTTGAGTCAGGGGCTAGGATTAGCCTGCCAGTCACTCAGTTTATTGCCAAGAAGGTGGACCACAGGCCATGTGCTTTTGCTTTGAAGGGCAAAGGGTGCCTGCAGCTGGCGGCGTGGATGCTCTGTCCGGGACCTAGGAGCCCTCCTCAGCTGGAGAGCATTAAGAGGGGCTCTGACAGAAGGGGCTCGGGGAGGGCAGGCATGCAGGAATCAGAGAAGGGGACCTTCCTGACCTGGGGCTCTGTCCACAGTGGCCTCCTTCTCGGTCATGGGGCTGCTGTGCTCCCTGGGCCAAAGGATCCTCTGCAGGAGTGGCTGGGAGAAGAAAACCTCCCCTCCCAGCTTCTTCCTTCTCTCAGCACCTCATTCCCACCTTGCATCCACACTCACTCAGCACCTCCGGCGGCCTGGGGCCTCTCTGTGCGGTTTTTCTTGCCAAGGGTGAAGAGGAGGGGGTGGTGGCAGACGGGCAGACAGGCGCCCTGAACTCCGGAGGATCCTTGGGCACCCTTACAGTGCAAGGGATGTCCCTACAAGAGCAGGCAAAGGTCACCCTGGTCTGGGGCTTTGTAAGGCTCCCCCCTCAGACCATTCAGGCTTCTCTGGTGGATCAATGGCAAAGAATCTGCAGCAATGAAGGAGACCGGGAGATGTGGGCTCCATCCCCAGGCTGGGAAGGTCACCCTGGAGGAGGAAATGGCAACCCAGTCCAGTACTGTCGCCTGGGAAACCCTTCAAGCATTTATAGCCCCGGTTTCGCTCTTCTATGAGAATGGTCCTAGAAGATGCTGGTGGTCTTTGCCTATCTTCAGAACTTTCCAGAAATGGTCTCCTGAGCTCCCAAAGAGTCCTCTGTGGGGTACTTTTGTTGAATGCCTCTTAAATGAATAGATTTTTAACCTATCAGCCAGTGACTTCTGGTCCACACATTATGCATGGAAGATGAAAATTTCTACCCAGACTGTTGTACGGACCTATATTTATCAACTGGTATTTCACAAAGGTATTTCTAGTAGGTAGGTTTTATCTTTAATAATATAAGTGATTGAGGGTTGAGAGGGACTCATGGGAGATGGAATACTCTTTGGTCTAAATTTCAAACATTTTGGAAAGAGCCCAACATAAATATGCCATTTAGTATTTTCCTTCTTCCATTGCTCACAAACCATTTTCTTTGAGGGTTTTACTAGCAAATCGTCTTTGGATTTGCTCAGATCTGAGGAATGTATTATCATCCCTAAGCTATTATCTCACGTCTCTTCTGGTTGTTATTGTCAGTTGTTATTTGGAAGAATATGTGAAATAAATTTATAACTAAGTTTAAAATATGTATTCATGTAGATCTATTTCTTAGGAAGAAAGATGCTACTGTAACCATAACTTAACATGATTAAGTTTATAATTTATTAATAACCACTATCAGTTGCTAAAGCGTCAGTTTTAAAATGCACAGCTGTGATAAAAATAAGAGACTCTAAAAAAGTTAATAATTCTTATCAAAGGTTTTTATTTTTTCTCATAAGCCTATTCCTACTTAGTTGAACACTATATTATTAGCAGTTAATATTTATGTGATAATAGTGCCCAAATCTACAATAAAATATTTGGTTAATGACCCATGAATGAAAAGAACAGTGGATCAACCAGGTGGATTTCATATCTGTTCAGCAGGAGACACATCCCCTTCAGAGCCTATCGGGAAGGTGGCACAGTTTGGTCATTTGCTCTTGCAAAACGAGAGAGGATGAAATCCTCCCACTATTTAGGAATTAGGGGATAAGGTCACAGTCCGGGGCATTGTAGCTTCCCCTCCTCTGAGGCTCTATGACCTGTCACTAGTATGGAGGTTCAGGCACCCAGAGAAGCTGGGCTGGAGTGTTCCTGAAGGAGATGTACCATTTCACTGCAAATATTAATCATAAAGTGAGTCATAATAGGCAGCTGTCATCTGGCACACACACAAAACTATGGAAAAATAAAACACATTTAAAAATAGATGTGTATCAGGAAAGGGGTTGGAGAATATTAATTTCGAAGGGGCCCTGCCTGCGTAACAGAACTAAGCCTCTGTTTGGCTAATGGGAGCTTCCGCCCTCCCCTCAGCCTTCCTGAGATGAGCTCAGTGTGTGCGTAGAGGCGTAGAGTGCTACGGTAACCATTACGCACGGAAAGAGTTAAAACACACACCTTACTACACGGCTGCTTTATACTGTAATGTCCGTATAACAAAGTTCTTATCAGAGGTCTGACCACACTTGGCAAATAAGACGTTCTACCTTTTAAACAAATAATTCATTAGGCAATTAAATTCAAGTGAGATTACTCTAATTAAATACACACTGCTGTTGAATCATAATTTCTATGTGGTCTAGTTAAAGATGAACAATCTCTTATTCCCAATCAGGAAAAAAAGAAAAAAAACTTTAAAAGAATTCCCTGGTGGCTGGGTAGAATAATTTACATTCATTGCACAGAGGTCATTTCAAGAAGAGAAACGAGCAGGACCTGAGAGTGGGGGTGGGGGTTCTCCCGTCTGGAGATTCCCAAAGTCCTGGCTGTTGGCTGTGGGTTCTATGAAAGGGTTGCGGAACCCCGGGGGGAGTGGCAATGACCTTTCTTCAGCGCTGGGTCCATGCACGCGTGCCCACAGCCACCCAGGAAACCGGGGCGCGAGCCTAACTCAGGGTGCCCGGTGTCCACCAGGCCCCACGGCGCGCGGGAGGCCGGCACTGGCCCAGGGAGCCCAGGATTCCAGCAAAATAAAAAGTCACTTTGTCCCCCACGCCGAGCTGCACCCGACTCTCCCTCTGATAGCATTAGGAGCCGCCGCCACTGAGGCGCTCCGAGGGCGCCGGAGTCCCCGATGGCTTTGATCTGCGCCTCTTGGCTGCGGAGAGCTGACAGCCCGCCCGGCTTTCATTTGTCAGACACGCGCTTTCCCGTGTTCACGAGCAGGCAGCTACACCTGTACTTCGAGATTTTACATCGCCGTGCTCCGGGATGGCATTGATTTGGGATGGGTGAGCTACAAACACAAACTAATTAAAAACTGCATAATGGCGCCCTACAGGAACACGGGAGAAAAACAAATAAATACAAGTGCAGCTGGCGCGGGCGATCACACCTCTGCCCCCGAGCAACCGTCTGGTGGCATCAAATTATAAAGCCTGCAAACCCTCACACCGTTGCTGTGGATGGGGTTGGAGGCATAATGGAAATGATCTGGTTAATTAAGGGGAGGTTTATAAAATATTGACATGTGCGCACACGCATGTAATTCGCTTCCTCCGACACTCCAGGCCGAGCCCCTGTGGTCCCTATCTCCACCAGGGGAAACGGAGGCCGGCTCAAGAGGCTTGGCGCTCGGGGCGCACGGCCCCCTCCATCCAGACACGCGCTCTACGTTCGTGCGGGGCTTGGCCCCGAGCATCTGGCCGTCCACCGCCCTTGCTGCATGGCGATTTTTCTCCCCGGGTTTTTCTGGAAACTACTCCGCCGGCCCCACTGGGCTTGTAGTGCCTAGGCAAGTCTCGCCGCGGAGTCTTGGCAGTCCCGCGCGCTCAGGACGTTTGCTGGGTGCTACCTTCAGTCCGGCTCCACGTGGGTCTGGGCCTGGAGTCGCCGGAGTGCGCAGGCCCGGCCCAAAGGGATTCAGGCCGAGGGGACGTCCTGCGGAATCGCCATAGCCCGACCAACCTTGTCTGGTTCCGGGCTGGAGCCCTTGGGCTCCAGGGTGAGAGCTGGATGCTCCTGAGAGGGTCTCGGTTGCCCGGGGACTATTTGACACTCGCCTCGCTGTCGCTAAGCAGAGGTGGCTTTCTGGCTGGATCCTGCTGGAGAAAGGTCCTAAGTGTTGGCCAGGGTTTCATCCATCAGGGTGCAAGGTTTGGGGCGGGAGACTGGCTGCGGAGGCAGGGTGCCGCCAGGGTCAGGCCGCCCGGCCGGGCTCCGATACGAGCTGCTGCCCCGAGAGGCAGCCCCGGTATCTGCAAATCAAATACGGGCCGTTTGGAAAGGCGGGAGACGAGGCTGAGGCGCTGCCCGCTGTGCCTGAGTAGGTCTAAGTGGCCCCGGCCTTGGCGACAAAGGCAGGTCCGTGAGGACTCGGGGATTGGACTGGGTCCTGGGAGCTTCCTCCTCTTCCTCAGAGACCTGGGTCTGCAAGGCTGGAGGTTTATTTCCGAGGGAATAAAATTGTAAATGAGGATGCTATTTGGTAGACTTAATCTCATTCTTATGTAAACAGAGGGTGCGGTGCGCAGGGGTAGGGAAGGACCTGGAGGAGCTTTTATGGAGGTCTAGGGAAAGAAAAAGCACAGGTGGGCGACAGCAATTCCCTCCAGTTAGAAAACCCGCTCCTCCCCCCCTCCCCCCCAAATAATGAAACGGAGCAAATGAACTTTCTGCCTAGTTGGTTCAAAGTCGAATTGTTCACCCATCACCCCAGGCCCGGTCCCTCCCGGTAAGCGGCCTGGCAACCTTTCACCCCGCTCATCAGAGTCACCTCCCTCCGGAGCCGCGACTGCATATGTGGGCCCTGCACACTCGTGGGTGCCTCCCGAGGCTCACGTCCTAGCTGTGAGGGGAACCAAGCGTCCGGGCTTTCCAGCCAAAGGGAGCTCAGCGGGGCAACAGAAGCCAATCGCCTCGGGTCCCTAAGAGGGTGGGGGTCCTTACTGAGCACAGGGCTCCGGGACCCAGCCTGCCAGAGCTCCGATTCGACCTCGCAGCGACCCCTAGGTCCGGCTTTGCACGGTTCCCAGGCCCTGTCTCTGGCTCAGGCGGCCAGCTGGGGGAAGGACCCGTCCCTGCGGGTCCCGCCGGACCAGGCATCCAGCCTCCCTGAGCTACCCCAGGAGAGGTGGCGACGGTGGCTGAGGTTCTGCGAGGCGGAGCTCTCCCCGCTCGGGACCAGAGCAGCCGGGCTGGGAGCTGTGGTTTCCGAGGGCGGGACAGCTGGAGCCCCACTGTCCACACCCCCCAACCCCAGCCTCTGGTGTAGGGCCAGGATCGTCCCCTGGATGGCCTGGATGTCGGAAGAGCTGAGCTGCTGAGCTGGGCTGGCCTCTTGGGGAAAGTTCTGGATCCTTTAGCACTTAGTCAAGTCAGCCCCAAGGAGGTTTTGGGCAGAGGGCCACTCTCCTGGCTCAGGCACCCTGGGCCTTCCTGAATTCTTCTTCACGATTTGACGTTAAAAGTAAGTAGAGGGCCAGTGGCAAGACACTGAGCCAGGAAGTTCTAGATCTTTCTCTGCTCCCTTCTTGATGATTGGACACATTTCTTAATTTTTTTAAAATTTATTTTTTGTATACATTGCTTCCAAGTTTTCCATGCGCAAGTTTTGGGGTTCCCTGTACCCCTATACCAAGGAGAAAGAAGGGAAGGGGTGGGTGCCAGACTCCATTAGAGTCCTGCGCCTGGCCCTCAGGGAGGCCTACAGGGACCCTCAGGCACCTTGCGAGGGCTCCCTGGGGGCCAGTCCACAGGCTTTCTTAGTACCAGTTCCCCCAGAACCGCCTTATCCCCAGGAACCATTCCTGGTGGGCCCTTCCCACTCACCTCCCAGGTGCGTTCAGGTGCGGTCCCTCCAGGACCGGAGAAGAAGTGACGCAGAGACAGCCACAGCGTGGAGGGTGGCATTGCTGGGCCCCCTGGGGTCAGGACAAGGTTGTCCTGTCTTCCTCCGTCTTCCCCAGGCTGGGATGGCTATGGCGGGATGGGCTCACACAGCTGCAGGCAGGGCTGGGAAGAAGGTGGGTCACCCTGCGGCTCAGTCTTGACACCGGGAGTTTCTCTGGGCATGCATTCCCTCTGGCTCTTCCGGTCTCACAAGAGGCCTTATCTTACCTGTTTACCTGTCACCCTGAAACGTGACACTGGAGTTTGCTAAACAGGACAGCGGCCAAGGCCCATTGGTTTGTTTTGGGTGTTGGCAAGTGAGAGGGGGTTGGGGAGTGCAGGCTGGGGGGCTGGGGGGGATGTCTCTTATACACATCTAGATGTGTATAAGAGACAGGGCCCAGGGAGCCCAGGATTCCAGCAAAATAAAAAGTCACTTTGTCCCCCACGCCGAGCTGCACCCGACTCTCCCTCTGATAGCATTAGGAGCCGCCGCCACTGAGGCGCTCCGAGGGCGCCGGAGTCCCCGATGGCTTTGATCTGCGCCTCTTGGCTGCGGAGAGCTGACAGCCCGCCCGGCTTTCATTTGTCAGACACGCGCTTTCCCGTGTTCACGAGCAGGCAGCTACACCTGTACTTCGAGATTTTACATCGCCGTGCTCCGGGATGGCATTGATTTGGGATGGGTGAGCTACAAACACAAACTAATTAAAAACTGCATAATGGCGCCCTACAGGAACACGGGAGAAAAACAAATAAATACAAGTGCAGCTGGCGCGGGCGATCACACCTCTGCCCCCGAGCAACCGTCTGGTGGCATCAAATTATAAAGCCTGCAAACCCTCACACCGTTGCTGTGGATGGGGTTGGAGGCATAATGGAAATGATCTGGTTAATTAAGGGGAGGTTTATAAAATATTGACATGTGCGCACACGCATGTAATTCGCTTCCTCCGACACTCCAGGCCGAGCCCCTGTGGTCCCTATCTCCACCAGGGGAAACGGAGGCCGGCTCAAGAGGCTTGGCGCTCGGGGCGCACGGCCCCCTCCATCCAGACACGCGCTCTACGTTCGTGCGGGGCTTGGCCCCGAGCATCTGGCCGTCCACCGCCCTTGCTGCATGGCGATTTTTCTCCCCGGGTTTTTCTGGAAACTACTCCGCCGGCCCCACTGGGCTTGTAGTGCCTAGGCAAGTCTCGCCGCGGAGTCTTGGCAGTCCCGCGCGCTCAGGACGTTTGCTGGGTGCTACCTTCAGTCCGGCTCCACGTGGGTCTGGGCCTGGAGTCGCCGGAGTGCGCAGGCCCGGCCCAAAGGGATTCAGGCCGAGGGGACGTCCTGCGGAATCGCCATAGCCCGACCAACCTTGTCTGGTTCCGGGCTGGAGCCCTTGGGCTCCAGGGTGAGAGCTGGATGCTCCTGAGAGGGTCTCGGTTGCCCGGGGACTATTTGACACTCGCCTCGCTGTCGCTAAGCAGAGGTGGCTTTCTGGCTGGATCCTGCTGGAGAAAGGTCCTAAGTGTTGGCCAGGGTTTCATCCATCAGGGTGCAAGGTTTGGGGCGGGAGACTGGCTGCGGAGGCAGGGTGCCGCCAGGGTCAGGCCGCCCGGCCGGGCTCCGATACGAGCTGCTGCCCCGAGAGGCAGCCCCGGTATCTGCAAATCAAATACGGGCCGTTTGGAAAGGCGGGAGACGAGGCTGAGGCGCTGCCCGCTGTGCCTGAGTAGGTCTAAGTGGCCCCGGCCTTGGCGACAAAGGCAGGTCCGTGAGGACTCGGGGATTGGACTGGGTCCTGGGAGCTTCCTCCTCTTCCTCAGAGACCTGGGTCTGCAAGGCTGGAGGTTTATTTCCGAGGGAATAAAATTGTAAATGAGGATGCTATTTGGTAGACTTAATCTCATTCTTATGTAAACAGAGGGTGCGGTGCGCAGGGGTAGGGAAGGACCTGGAGGAGCTTTTATGGAGGTCTAGGGAAAGAAAAAGCACAGGTGGGCGACAGCAATTCCCTCCAGTTAGAAAACCCGCTCCTCCCCCCCTCCCCCCCAAATAATGAAACGGAGCAAATGAACTTTCTGCCTAGTTGGTTCAAAGTCGAATTGTTCACCCATCACCCCAGGCCCGGTCCCTCCCGGTAAGCGGCCTGGCAACCTTTCACCCCGCTCATCAGAGTCACCTCCCTCCGGAGCCGCGACTGCATATGTGGGCCCTGCACACTCGTGGGTGCCTCCCGAGGCTCACGTCCTAGCTGTGAGGGGAACCAAGCGTCCGGGCTTTCCAGCCAAAGGGAGCTCAGCGGGGCAACAGAAGCCAATCGCCTCGGGTCCCTAAGAGGGTGGGGGTCCTTACTGAGCACAGGGCTCCGGGACCCAGCCTGCCAGAGCTCCGATTCGACCTCGCAGCGACCCCTAGGTCCGGCTTTGCACGGTTCCCAGGCCCTGTCTCTGGCTCAGGCGGCCAGCTGGGGGAAGGACCCGTCCCTGCGGGTCCCGCCGGACCAGGCATCCAGCCTCCCTGAGCTACCCCAGGAGAGGTGGCGACGGTGGCTGAGGTTCTGCGAGGCGGAGCTCTCCCCGCTCGGGACCAGAGCAGCCGGGCTGGGAGCTGTGGTTTCCGAGGGCGGGACAGCTGGAGCCCCACTGTCCACACCCCCCAACCCCAGCCTCTGGTGTAGGGCCAGGATCGTCCCCTGGATGGCCTGGATGTCGGAAGAGCTGAGCTGCTGAGCTGGGCTGGCCTCTTGGGGAAAGTTCTGGATCCTTTAGCACTTAGTCAAGTCAGCCCCAAGGAGGTTTTGGGCAGAGGGCCACTCTCCTGGCTCAGGCACCCTGGGCCTTCCTGAATTCTTCTTCACGATTTGACGTTAAAAGTAAGTAGAGGGCCAGTGGCAAGACACTGAGCCAGGAAGTTCTAGATCTTTCTCTGCTCCCTTCTTGATGATTGGACACATTTCTTAATTTTTTTAAAATTTATTTTTTGTATACATTGCTTCCAAGTTTTCCATGCGCAAGTTTTGGGGTTCCCTGTACCCCTATACCAAGGAGAAAGAAGGGAAGGGGTGGGTGCCAGACTCCATTAGAGTCCTGCGCCTGGCCCTCAGGGAGGCCTACAGGGACCCTCAGGCACCTTGCGAGGGCTCCCTGGGGGCCAGTCCACAGGCTTTCTTAGTACCAGTTCCCCCAGAACCGCCTTATCCCCAGGAACCATTCCTGGTGGGCCCTTCCCACTCACCTCCCAGGTGCGTTCAGGTGCGGTCCCTCCAGGACCGGAGAAGAAGTGACGCAGAGACAGCCACAGCGTGGAGGGTGGCATTGCTGGGCCCCCTGGGGTCAGGACAAGGTTGTCCTGTCTTCCTCCGTCTTCCCCAGGCTGGGATGGCTATGGCGGGATGGGCTCACACAGCTGCAGGCAGGGCTGGGAAGAAGGTGGGTCACCCTGCGGCTCAGTCTTGACACCGGGAGTTTCTCTGGGCATGCATTCCCTCTGGCTCTTCCGGTCTCACAAGAGGCCTTATCTTACCTGTTTACCTGTCACCCTGAAACGTGACACTGGAGTTTGCTAAACAGGACAGCGGCCAAGGCCCATTGGTTTGTTTTGGGTGTTGGCAAGTGAGAGGGGGTTGGGGAGTGCAGGCTGGGGGGCTGGGGGGGATGTCTCTTATACACATCTAGATGTGTATAAGAGACAGGGCCCAGGGAGCCCAGGATTCCAGCAAAATAAAAAGTCACTTTGTCCCCCACGCCGAGCTGCACCCGACTCTCCCTCTGATAGCATTAGGAGCCGCCGCCACTGAGGCGCTCCGAGGGCGCCGGAGTCCCCGATGGCTTTGATCTGCGCCTCTTGGCTGCGGAGAGCTGACAGCCCGCCCGGCTTTCATTTGTCAGACACGCGCTTTCCCGTGTTCACGAGCAGGCAGCTACACCTGTACTTCGAGATTTTACATCGCCGTGCTCCGGGATGGCATTGATTTGGGATGGGTGAGCTACAAACACAAACTAATTAAAAACTGCATAATGGCGCCCTACAGGAACACGGGAGAAAAACAAATAAATACAAGTGCAGCTGGCGCGGGCGATCACACCTCTGCCCCCGAGCAACCGTCTGGTGGCATCAAATTATAAAGCCTGCAAACCCTCACACCGTTGCTGTGGATGGGGTTGGAGGCATAATGGAAATGATCTGGTTAATTAAGGGGAGGTTTATAAAATATTGACATGTGCGCACACGCATGTAATTCGCTTCCTCCGACACTCCAGGCCGAGCCCCTGTGGTCCCTATCTCCACCAGGGGAAACGGAGGCCGGCTCAAGAGGCTTGGCGCTCGGGGCGCACGGCCCCCTCCATCCAGACACGCGCTCTACGTTCGTGCGGGGCTTGGCCCCGAGCATCTGGCCGTCCACCGCCCTTGCTGCATGGCGATTTTTCTCCCCGGGTTTTTCTGGAAACTACTCCGCCGGCCCCACTGGGCTTGTAGTGCCTAGGCAAGTCTCGCCGCGGAGTCTTGGCAGTCCCGCGCGCTCAGGACGTTTGCTGGGTGCTACCTTCAGTCCGGCTCCACGTGGGTCTGGGCCTGGAGTCGCCGGAGTGCGCAGGCCCGGCCCAAAGGGATTCAGGCCGAGGGGACGTCCTGCGGAATCGCCATAGCCCGACCAACCTTGTCTGGTTCCGGGCTGGAGCCCTTGGGCTCCAGGGTGAGAGCTGGATGCTCCTGAGAGGGTCTCGGTTGCCCGGGGACTATTTGACACTCGCCTCGCTGTCGCTAAGCAGAGGTGGCTTTCTGGCTGGATCCTGCTGGAGAAAGGTCCTAAGTGTTGGCCAGGGTTTCATCCATCAGGGTGCAAGGTTTGGGGCGGGAGACTGGCTGCGGAGGCAGGGTGCCGCCAGGGTCAGGCCGCCCGGCCGGGCTCCGATACGAGCTGCTGCCCCGAGAGGCAGCCCCGGTATCTGCAAATCAAATACGGGCCGTTTGGAAAGGCGGGAGACGAGGCTGAGGCGCTGCCCGCTGTGCCTGAGTAGGTCTAAGTGGCCCCGGCCTTGGCGACAAAGGCAGGTCCGTGAGGACTCGGGGATTGGACTGGGTCCTGGGAGCTTCCTCCTCTTCCTCAGAGACCTGGGTCTGCAAGGCTGGAGGTTTATTTCCGAGGGAATAAAATTGTAAATGAGGATGCTATTTGGTAGACTTAATCTCATTCTTATGTAAACAGAGGGTGCGGTGCGCAGGGGTAGGGAAGGACCTGGAGGAGCTTTTATGGAGGTCTAGGGAAAGAAAAAGCACAGGTGGGCGACAGCAATTCCCTCCAGTTAGAAAACCCGCTCCTCCCCCCCTCCCCCCCAAATAATGAAACGGAGCAAATGAACTTTCTGCCTAGTTGGTTCAAAGTCGAATTGTTCACCCATCACCCCAGGCCCGGTCCCTCCCGGTAAGCGGCCTGGCAACCTTTCACCCCGCTCATCAGAGTCACCTCCCTCCGGAGCCGCGACTGCATATGTGGGCCCTGCACACTCGTGGGTGCCTCCCGAGGCTCACGTCCTAGCTGTGAGGGGAACCAAGCGTCCGGGCTTTCCAGCCAAAGGGAGCTCAGCGGGGCAACAGAAGCCAATCGCCTCGGGTCCCTAAGAGGGTGGGGGTCCTTACTGAGCACAGGGCTCCGGGACCCAGCCTGCCAGAGCTCCGATTCGACCTCGCAGCGACCCCTAGGTCCGGCTTTGCACGGTTCCCAGGCCCTGTCTCTGGCTCAGGCGGCCAGCTGGGGGAAGGACCCGTCCCTGCGGGTCCCGCCGGACCAGGCATCCAGCCTCCCTGAGCTACCCCAGGAGAGGTGGCGACGGTGGCTGAGGTTCTGCGAGGCGGAGCTCTCCCCGCTCGGGACCAGAGCAGCCGGGCTGGGAGCTGTGGTTTCCGAGGGCGGGACAGCTGGAGCCCCACTGTCCACACCCCCCAACCCCAGCCTCTGGTGTAGGGCCAGGATCGTCCCCTGGATGGCCTGGATGTCGGAAGAGCTGAGCTGCTGAGCTGGGCTGGCCTCTTGGGGAAAGTTCTGGATCCTTTAGCACTTAGTCAAGTCAGCCCCAAGGAGGTTTTGGGCAGAGGGCCACTCTCCTGGCTCAGGCACCCTGGGCCTTCCTGAATTCTTCTTCACGATTTGACGTTAAAAGTAAGTAGAGGGCCAGTGGCAAGACACTGAGCCAGGAAGTTCTAGATCTTTCTCTGCTCCCTTCTTGATGATTGGACACATTTCTTAATTTTTTTAAAATTTATTTTTTGTATACATTGCTTCCAAGTTTTCCATGCGCAAGTTTTGGGGTTCCCTGTACCCCTATACCAAGGAGAAAGAAGGGAAGGGGTGGGTGCCAGACTCCATTAGAGTCCTGCGCCTGGCCCTCAGGGAGGCCTACAGGGACCCTCAGGCACCTTGCGAGGGCTCCCTGGGGGCCAGTCCACAGGCTTTCTTAGTACCAGTTCCCCCAGAACCGCCTTATCCCCAGGAACCATTCCTGGTGGGCCCTTCCCACTCACCTCCCAGGTGCGTTCAGGTGCGGTCCCTCCAGGACCGGAGAAGAAGTGACGCAGAGACAGCCACAGCGTGGAGGGTGGCATTGCTGGGCCCCCTGGGGTCAGGACAAGGTTGTCCTGTCTTCCTCCGTCTTCCCCAGGCTGGGATGGCTATGGCGGGATGGGCTCACACAGCTGCAGGCAGGGCTGGGAAGAAGGTGGGTCACCCTGCGGCTCAGTCTTGACACCGGGAGTTTCTCTGGGCATGCATTCCCTCTGGCTCTTCCGGTCTCACAAGAGGCCTTATCTTACCTGTTTACCTGTCACCCTGAAACGTGACACTGGAGTTTGCTAAACAGGACAGCGGCCAAGGCCCATTGGTTTGTTTTGGGTGTTGGCAAGTGAGAGGGGGTTGGGGAGTGCAGGCTGGGGGGCTGGGGGGGATGTCTCTTATACACATCTAGATGTGTATAAGAGACAGGGCCCAGGGAGCCCAGGATTCCAGCAAAATAAAAAGTCACTTTGTCCCCCACGCCGAGCTGCACCCGACTCTCCCTCTGATAGCATTAGGAGCCGCCGCCACTGAGGCGCTCCGAGGGCGCCGGAGTCCCCGATGGCTTTGATCTGCGCCTCTTGGCTGCGGAGAGCTGACAGCCCGCCCGGCTTTCATTTGTCAGACACGCGCTTTCCCGTGTTCACGAGCAGGCAGCTACACCTGTACTTCGAGATTTTACATCGCCGTGCTCCGGGATGGCATTGATTTGGGATGGGTGAGCTACAAACACAAACTAATTAAAAACTGCATAATGGCGCCCTACAGGAACACGGGAGAAAAACAAATAAATACAAGTGCAGCTGGCGCGGGCGATCACACCTCTGCCCCCGAGCAACCGTCTGGTGGCATCAAATTATAAAGCCTGCAAACCCTCACACCGTTGCTGTGGATGGGGTTGGAGGCATAATGGAAATGATCTGGTTAATTAAGGGGAGGTTTATAAAATATTGACATGTGCGCACACGCATGTAATTCGCTTCCTCCGACACTCCAGGCCGAGCCCCTGTGGTCCCTATCTCCACCAGGGGAAACGGAGGCCGGCTCAAGAGGCTTGGCGCTCGGGGCGCACGGCCCCCTCCATCCAGACACGCGCTCTACGTTCGTGCGGGGCTTGGCCCCGAGCATCTGGCCGTCCACCGCCCTTGCTGCATGGCGATTTTTCTCCCCGGGTTTTTCTGGAAACTACTCCGCCGGCCCCACTGGGCTTGTAGTGCCTAGGCAAGTCTCGCCGCGGAGTCTTGGCAGTCCCGCGCGCTCAGGACGTTTGCTGGGTGCTACCTTCAGTCCGGCTCCACGTGGGTCTGGGCCTGGAGTCGCCGGAGTGCGCAGGCCCGGCCCAAAGGGATTCAGGCCGAGGGGACGTCCTGCGGAATCGCCATAGCCCGACCAACCTTGTCTGGTTCCGGGCTGGAGCCCTTGGGCTCCAGGGTGAGAGCTGGATGCTCCTGAGAGGGTCTCGGTTGCCCGGGGACTATTTGACACTCGCCTCGCTGTCGCTAAGCAGAGGTGGCTTTCTGGCTGGATCCTGCTGGAGAAAGGTCCTAAGTGTTGGCCAGGGTTTCATCCATCAGGGTGCAAGGTTTGGGGCGGGAGACTGGCTGCGGAGGCAGGGTGCCGCCAGGGTCAGGCCGCCCGGCCGGGCTCCGATACGAGCTGCTGCCCCGAGAGGCAGCCCCGGTATCTGCAAATCAAATACGGGCCGTTTGGAAAGGCGGGAGACGAGGCTGAGGCGCTGCCCGCTGTGCCTGAGTAGGTCTAAGTGGCCCCGGCCTTGGCGACAAAGGCAGGTCCGTGAGGACTCGGGGATTGGACTGGGTCCTGGGAGCTTCCTCCTCTTCCTCAGAGACCTGGGTCTGCAAGGCTGGAGGTTTATTTCCGAGGGAATAAAATTGTAAATGAGGATGCTATTTGGTAGACTTAATCTCATTCTTATGTAAACAGAGGGTGCGGTGCGCAGGGGTAGGGAAGGACCTGGAGGAGCTTTTATGGAGGTCTAGGGAAAGAAAAAGCACAGGTGGGCGACAGCAATTCCCTCCAGTTAGAAAACCCGCTCCTCCCCCCCTCCCCCCCAAATAATGAAACGGAGCAAATGAACTTTCTGCCTAGTTGGTTCAAAGTCGAATTGTTCACCCATCACCCCAGGCCCGGTCCCTCCCGGTAAGCGGCCTGGCAACCTTTCACCCCGCTCATCAGAGTCACCTCCCTCCGGAGCCGCGACTGCATATGTGGGCCCTGCACACTCGTGGGTGCCTCCCGAGGCTCACGTCCTAGCTGTGAGGGGAACCAAGCGTCCGGGCTTTCCAGCCAAAGGGAGCTCAGCGGGGCAACAGAAGCCAATCGCCTCGGGTCCCTAAGAGGGTGGGGGTCCTTACTGAGCACAGGGCTCCGGGACCCAGCCTGCCAGAGCTCCGATTCGACCTCGCAGCGACCCCTAGGTCCGGCTTTGCACGGTTCCCAGGCCCTGTCTCTGGCTCAGGCGGCCAGCTGGGGGAAGGACCCGTCCCTGCGGGTCCCGCCGGACCAGGCATCCAGCCTCCCTGAGCTACCCCAGGAGAGGTGGCGACGGTGGCTGAGGTTCTGCGAGGCGGAGCTCTCCCCGCTCGGGACCAGAGCAGCCGGGCTGGGAGCTGTGGTTTCCGAGGGCGGGACAGCTGGAGCCCCACTGTCCACACCCCCCAACCCCAGCCTCTGGTGTAGGGCCAGGATCGTCCCCTGGATGGCCTGGATGTCGGAAGAGCTGAGCTGCTGAGCTGGGCTGGCCTCTTGGAGGGCCCGGCGCCTACGGCGGCGAGCGCCCGGGGGTGCTGGCTGCGGCCGCCGCCGCCGCCGCCTCGTCGGGCCGGCCGGGGGCGGCGGAGCTGGGCGCGGGGGCGGGGGCGGCCGCGGTCACCTCGGTGCTGGGCATGTACGCGGCGGCCGGCCCCTACGCGGGCGCGCCCAGCTACAGCGCCTTCCTGCCCTACGCCGCCGACCTCAGCCTCTTCTCGCAGATGGTGAGTGCTCCGGGTCGTTCCACTCTCACGCGCTGCCCTCCGGCGGCGCGATCCGGGCGCCCCGGCCGAGGGGGCGGGGGCCCGGGCGGGGAGAGCGAGCGGCCCAGTCCGGCTGGGCGGCGGCGGCGGGGATCGCAGAGATGCCGGCCCGGTAACGGCCCGGCCCGTGGGCCTGGGGAAGCGGGGGGTCCCGGTGGGAGTCGGGAGGCCCATGGAGCAGGCCCGGGGCCAGCGGACCGCGCTGAAGGTCGGGACAAACTCGTGCCCGACGCCCCAGATTCGGTGGCGGCGGCGGGGCAGGCGGGCCCCGTTTACCCGGCCGCCCCTTCCCGGGCCGCGGGCCCCGCTGCGCGACCTTTTCAGCTTTTGGGCCGGGCCCGGAGACTCGATTTTCCCTCTCTCGGGCAGAACTCGTGAGGTTGTATCCCGTGCACCCTAGGGAACCTTTTAAAGAGAAATAGTGGCGGTCAGAATAAGGCTAACAATGGCGATCGGACGGGCCGAGGGGGGTCTCCAAGGCCTGAGTGCAAATTTGAAATTTAAAAACAAAAAAGGCCAAATAATTGTTGGCGTCTGAAACGGTGTTTGCTTTGACTTCCGTAAGTTGTCAAAGTTCTCGTTTCAATTGCACCGAAAAGAAAAGCACTTTCCCCCTTGCGTTATGTAATGGAGGATTAAAAAGAACAGTGTCCCTGGGCTTAAAGTAAATGCTGTCCTCTTAGCCTCCTGTCCCAGTGGGTGTCAGATACGGGGGGTGGGGTGGGGAGTGTGCTGCAGATTGAATGCTCCGCAGGGCCGTTGGTCTAAGGGATCCATTTCTCTCAAGTCTGTCTGCGAAGTCTAGTTTAAAACTTCGGACTGCTGGGGACTGCACGCCGGGCGCAGGGGTCGGGGAGGCAGCCCCCTCCTGCTCTGCTGCCCGCGGGGTCAGGCAATTTGCAGGCAACACTCCTCCCCCCGCCGCAGGTCTCCCCATTCCAAGAAGAAGAGACAGAAAATAAACACCCGGCAAGTGTACAGGAGCAAGGCGGCCGGCGTGTTTTGCTGGAACTTTTCTTGTAGTTTTGAAAAGAAAGCCTATTTCTCTGAAAGCGACCCCAGCTGCCGTTTAGCTCGGTTGCTCTGGAAAAAGATCAGCTCCCATTTTGTTCTGGCGGCGGGGATGCCGGAGAAGCGATGAGAGATTTACAAGGTATCCTTTCAAAGAGAATTCCCAGCAGAGAGGCGGCCGAAATGTCTTCCTTACAGTTACAACCAAAATAATTAGAAACGTGCAAAGGACGTTTTGCAAAGATTAGGCAGAAAACGAAATCTGGCCAGAGAAACCTTGTCTGTGTGGCTTCCACCACCGAACTAAATAGTCCAAGAAATCTTCTGCTTTTTGCAACTTTCTCAGCGTCGGAGGTCCCCCTCTGCTAACACAACTCGACAGTTTTTACATGAAGAATATATATATATACTTTCTAACAGAAAATTTGAATACAGTTATGTGCCATTTGGGAAACCTGCCTGTGTTTGTGCAAGAGGGTGGGGGCCCTGCGGTGAGGACCCGCTCCCATTGTATTGTGGTTGGAAACAGAGATGCTTATTTTTTTTTAATGGCAAATTATATAGAAATCAGCCCCCCTCCAACCCCCAAAGGTATGTGTGAGTGTGTGCGTGTGTTTCCTCCCGGACTCCTGTCCCTTCTTGGAAAGAAAGCCTAAATCCAAACTGAAATTCTAGGCCTAGGTTTTCCAAGCCCTTACTGTTAGGTATTTGGAAGTCAAAAGATAAAATTGTGAGTGAATGTCTGGGCAATTTATGGTAATAATGAGGCCTAATGAGGTTGTTAGAAAGATAAAATGTTATTTACCAAAAAACCTGATGGGATAATTTGACTTGCTGTGTTTTACTACCGATGATAAAAAGAATATTGATTGCAAATAAATCACCGCCTCTAAATGCCTGCAAACAGTTTGTGCTTGCTAGCTCCTGATCAAAGTCAAACTTGAGAGGGGGCCGCGGAAGCGGTTCTGCTTCGCGCAGCCGGCGCTCTGGGCCTCGAGTTAATGTTTTACCGGATAAGCCCTCTTTTTGTATTTAAAAAAACAAACGGTGTTTTTGTTATTGTTGTCGATCACGGCCAGGATTAAAATTTTAAATTGCCTGTCACCCTCTATAGACCTTTAAGTGCTGGTGAGCCATTCTATGCAGATTTAACTTGGGAGCTAAAAGGGGAGTGTGCTTTCATTTTAAATTGCTGGCGGATTTGGATTCTCGGAAAACCCGGGACGGTTTATTTTGTTTGACCCCCTCAGGGTCGAAGAGGGGGGTTGCCTGGGCTCTCGGTCCTCCGAGTTTGGGGAAACTGTTTTATCAGCCCAGTTAAAAGGTTTTCCCCTCGAGCGAGTGTGAGATAAACTTGGAAATCCGGGCTTCTGGAGTGGTTGTGGGAGGTGGGGATGGGGGCAGTGAGGGCGGCCTAGGAAAATTCTGGGGGCCCCCGGCGCCCGCTGTGGCCTTCGGAGCACATTGTGAGAATTCTGGAACTTTTCTTGGGTGACAACAACAAAAAAAAAAAAACCACGTCTTGGTGATTGGCGGAAGCGCCGCTTCTGGGGGCGGTTTGTGACCTGACCCCCTCTTCCAACCCGGGTGGTGCATTAGGGTAGGCTTCCTGCTCCGGGGCAGGCTGGACTGTCTGCCCCCGGCTCGCGCAGTTTCGGGACTCACCTCTCTCTGTCTCTCTCTCTCTGCCGCTTTCCCCCTCCTCCCTCGCTGGGCCTTGTGGCTGCAGGGTTCACAGTATGAGCTCAAGGACAACCCCGGGGTGCACCCCGCCACCTTCGCGGCCCACACGGCGCCCGCCTACTACCCCTACGGGCAGTTCCAGTACGGGGACCCCGGGCGGCCGAAGAACGCCACGCGGGAGAGCACCAGCGCGCTCAAGGCCTGGCTCAACGAGCACCGCAAGAACCCCTACCCCACCAAGGGCGAGAAGATCATGCTGGCCATCATCACCAAGATGACGCTCACGCAGGTCTCCACCTGGTTCGCCAACGCGCGCCGGCGCCTCAAGAAGGAGAACAAGGTGACGTGGGGCGCGCGCAGCAAGGACCGGGAGGACGGCGCTCTCTTCGGAAGCGACACCGAGGGGGACCCGGAGAAGGCCGAGGACGACGAAGAGATCGACCTGGAGAGCATCGACATCGACGAGCACGACGGCGACCAGAGCAACGAGGACGAGGAGGACAAAGCCGAGGCGCCGCGCGCGCCCGACGCGCCCACGGCCCTCGCGCGGGACCAGGGCTCGCCGCTGGCGGCCGCCGACGCCCTCAAGCCCCCAGACTCGCCCCTGGGCCTGGCCAAGGAGCTCCCGGAGCCCGGCAGCACGCGCCTGCCGAGCCCCGGCGCTGCGGCAGCGGGCGGCCTGCAGGGCGCGCTGAACAGCAAGCCCAAGATCTGGTCGCTGGCCGAGACGGCCACCAGCCCCGACGGCGCTCCCAAGGCCTCGCCGCCACCGCCTTCCGGCCACCCCGGCGGCGCGCACGGGCCCCCCGCGGGCGCGCCGCGGCAGCACCCCGCCTTCCTGCCCAGCCACGGACTGTACACCTGCCACATCGGCAACTTCTCCAACTGGACCAACGGCGCGTTCCTCGCGCAGGGCTCGCTGCTCAACGTGCGCTCCTTCCTGGGCGTGGGCGCGCCGCACGGCCCGCACCTGTCGGCGCCGCCCCCGCCGCAGCCACCCGTCCCCGTGGCCGCGGGGGTGCTCCATGGCGACAAGGCCTCGGCCCGTAGCAGCCCCTCGCTCCCAGGTATGGCACCCAGGGGCGTCTGCCCTGCCCCCGGCCAGGAATCTGGGAACCGGGGCGAGCCTGGGGGCAGAGGGGAGCACTAGCCGGGGAGGGGCCTGGGGCCAGGGGAGCGGTGACTAAGGGCTGGGGTGGTGGAGGGTATCAGTGGCCCGGTGATGGCTGGGTAGAGGGGAGCGCTGGCGGGGGGAGCGGGATGTATAAGGGGAGCATTGGCCCGGGGAGGATGGCGCGGAGGGGATCACCGGCCAGGAGGGGCGTTGGCTGGGGGCACTGACTGCCCGGGAGGGTGGGATCCGGTGGCCACTGGGCTGGGGTTGAGCCACGATTCCTGTCTGAATTAGAGGGGGGAGACCGAGGCCCTACGCTCCCCGCTAGAGCCGGGCTCACTCGCTGGCCTGCCCTGGGGGGTCGGGGGTGTTTCTGGAGGCAGTTTCCGGGGGCGGGGAGGGGGTAGGCCCAGCGCCCCTCCGCGGCACTCCTCCCGCGTCTGGATCCTAAGCTCGGTGTCTTCCCCCTCACTCCCAGAGAGAGATCTCCTCCCCAGACCNCTGGCCTGCCCTGGGGGGTCGGGGGTGTTTCTGGAGGCAGTTTCCGGGGGCGGGGAGGGGGTAGGCCCAGCGCCCCTCCGCGGCACTCCTCCCGCGTCTGGATCCTAAGCTCGGTGTCTTCCCCCTCACTCCCAGAGAGAGATCTCCTCCCCAGACCGGACTCGCCGGCTCAGCAGTTGAAGTCGCCCTTCCAGCCGGTGCGCGACAAGTGAGTGCCCGTGGGCCTTTACAGCCGGGCGGGGGGCGAGGGGGTGGGGGTCGGAGGTCGGGGTCGCGCAGCCGGTGTGGACCGCGCGCTCGCGTTGGTCCACCAGCCCCGCGGCGCCCCGGTCGGCTGGCGGAGTGCACCCGGGTTTCTCCCGAGCCGGGAGCCGCGCCGGGCCGGCAACCCCGCGCCCCTTCCCTGGGCTCTTAGCGGGCAGAGTCCCCCGGCCGGGTTCCAGCTTCCGTCCACTGACAGCGCTGTTCTTGTCTCGCTGTTTCCCGCCCCCCGCAGCTCGCTGGCCGCGCCGGAAGGGACGCCGCGGATTCTAGCAGCGCTCCCGTCGGCCTGATCCAGGGTCGTCTGTGACTTTCCCCGGGGGAGGGGGGAGATCTTTGGGAGGGAAGGGATCAGGGAGGAATTAAGACAAATATTTCAGACCGGTGCAATATTTGGCCACGAAGGACAGATTCGTGTCAAGGACAGATTTGGCCACGAAGTCGAGGACTCCCATTCATCGCTTTCTGCAGAAAGGGGCTCGTCCGACCGGAGCTCCGCATGCAGGCAGCCCGGCCGGCCTGTGCCCACGTCTCGGTGGCTGTCGCCGTGCTCCGGGTGAAATGCCCCCGCCACGTGCTTGTGCCTCCCCACCGCCCTTCCTGTATATAGAGTGATTTCAGATTGTAAATAGCGCGTCAGCGAACTTGTCTAAATCATATATTTTTGTCTAATAAACTAAACGAAATGGTGGCCCCTGCTCCTGCTGCCGTGTGTGGCCGGGCGTCGCCGCGGGCGTCCTCAACCCTGGAATCCGAAATCCTGGCGGGGGGGCTTCTACTCCCCCTGGCTGGGGAAAGGGGCTCCTGGGGAGTTTCCGCCCGCCGAGGCCGGTGCTTCTCAGCCTTTCCGCGGTTGCTGAATTTGTTAATGTTACCAGGGCGGTTTCTGTTTGGCAGTTCAGTTCAGAGTTATCTGGGCATGCCTTTCTCAGGACATAAATGAGTTCGATTTTAGGCAGTTTATAAAACGATTTTTTTTTAAGTGGGAAACGATGGGGCGGGGGAATGAAAAGAATTTTCAATCCTGTCCCCAGAGGAGAACTTCCTATTTGAAATCAATTTATAACCAGTTGTCTGAGGGTGCACTGTGGCCTCAGGGCATTTCGTGGGTAGAGTGAGGACATAATGGAGTATGAAATTTTGCTTTCAGTTTATTTTTTAGTTATTTGGCTAAATCACACTTGGATAAATTGGAAGTTTTTCTTTCTTTTTTTTTCAAACACTCCTGCTGGCAGGCCAGGGAGGCAGCCACGTAGTTCTCTGGGCTTGAGCGAGGGGGCTGCTATGATGGCGGCGGGGGTGGGGGTGGGACAGTGACAAAGAGGGGAGCGGGCTTTGGTCTCCCGTGGACGCCCCTTTAAACTCAGGCGCCCTGCCCTGGGCACACCCAGGGAGCCAAGGAGCCAGTATCGCCCAGATGGCCGCCGCGCTCGGGAGGCAGCCGGAGCGATGGCAGGAAACAAAGCGGGTGGAGCTTGGACGCGCGGGTGAGAGCCGGCGGGGCGCCTGGGGGGCCGCAGCGGTCAGGGCCGGGCGCTCGGAGCAGGGCGCGCCACCTGCGCTTCCAGAGGGTGCCGGACCCTCGGCGTTGAATCCGTTAGCGCCGAGAAGGCCGGCGTTTATAAAGCCGCCCTCGAGGATGGAGGGAGGCCGCGGGGCGAGCCGGCCCCCTGGGGCCAAGGCCGAGTCCCTGGTGCCGGGCTGGACATTCCCGACCCCCAGCCCAGACCCCATATTCGCCCGGGAGACCTCTGGGACCCGCTGTCCCCGGGGGCTGCCTCCCACAGCGAGGGTCGCGGCTGCGGGGACGAAGCGGAGAGGTGCTGTTCCTCTGCGGCGGCGGAAGGGGCGCTGGCGCAGCCAACGAGCGGGGGGCGCAAGCCCCTGGCCCCCACCCCCGGCCCGCCCCGGCGCTGCGTCCCGAGCCCCCGTCAGTCTAGAGGAAGAGGCTCGCGCCGGGCCCCCCGGGCTGAAGGGAGCGCGCGGGGCGGACACGTGCGGGGGCAGGGGAGTGCCTGGGTGGGGAGCAGGGGCGGCGGGGGCCGGGCTGCGGAGCCGAGGGGCCGCCTCCGGTCCCAACCGACGTGCTCGCGGCGCCCTCTATGGGTTGCGAGCGGGAAGGGGGGCTGATGGAGGTGTCCGTCCTGGGGGTCCTGGGCTTCGGGGCTCTGCTGTGGGCGCCAGGCTCGAATGCTGGTGGAGGGAGGGCTTTCTCTGTGTTCTAGAGCGCCGCCTGGTTGTTTGAAATTGAGGGGGGCGTGCGGTGCTTGGCTGGCTGGGTAGGCTGCTGGCATGGATGGGCTTGGTCGGGGGGTGGGCGGTGGGTTGATGAGTCAGGAATCCCCTCCGGCCTTTGCTGGGAATCCCCACTGGGCTTTGTGAATTGGCAGAGGAGCTCTGACCTCTTTGCTAGGACTTGAAGGGTCAGCCGGGCCCTCGGCTCTCAGTCCAGAGTCCTTGGGCAGAGCCTCGGGCCCACGCCTTGACCTCTGGGAGGCAGGGTATCCAATCCTGTGTCTGGGGAGGGGGCACACCTACATCGGAGGAGGGGTGCTCTGCCCCTCTGATGAGGATTGGAGCTCCCAGCCCACAGACAGCTTGCTCTCCAGGTGGGCAAGGTGTTTGGGGAGACTCCTGATCGCCTCTGGGAGGCTGCAGGTGGGATTTGGGTGGGCCCTGGAATCCTCTGCTTCTGGCCCAGCTCTGCCCTTTTCACCCCTAGCACCCCCGCCCCCACCTCCCCAATCAAAGGGGCTGGTCCATGCCTGTGGTCTCTGCTTTCAACCCATATTTCCATTCTTTATTTCTCTCCAATACACTTGGGACCCCTCTGCTCACCAGGGGGTTTTGAGGCTTCAGAACCCCCTGGCCCAGAAGTTGTGAAGGGTCTGTGCTCCCCTCCTGGGGACTGAAGCTCCCACCAAAGAAATCAGGTCGCCAGCCTCAGAGTTATATTTTTCCTCCAGTGAAGAGCTAGACATGAATTTTTAATCGAGCGTTGAAAGGCATTTTTGTCCTTTGTGGGCTATTTGTTTACATCTCTCCAGCGCCTGCAGCCACCTAAGGGCGTGCGCGCTGAGGGTGTGCGGTTCCCACAGGGAGGTCCTGAAATACCTGGGCGCGGACCTAGACATCCCCTTGCCTTTAAAGCCAACGTGGAAGTGTTTCTGGATACTTCCTATGTGTGCAGAGGCGCTCTCTCCTGCCTTCCTCCCACCCCTGCCCGGGACAGTTTCGTAGGCAGACAGTTGTCTTGTCAGAAGACCGAACCTGAACATGTACGGGTGATGGACGTCGCTGGATGAAGGCTGGCGACTTGGCCTCCCTCCTCCGCAGGCACCAGGGTTCCCACAGAAAGGGCCCCCCCACCCCGCAAGTCCAAACAGCGGGCTTCTGTCTTTCTTGGGTCTTATTGGAGGGAAGAGAAGAAAGAACAAATCTGGTTCCGAGACCTCCTCTCTCTGCTCCAGACTGGCAGCCGTGTTGGGAGATGGTCCCAGGCGTGATTTTCTAGACCAGCCCCCTCTCCCCATTCCTGGTTTGAGGACTTGGGGAGCTGGTTGCAAGCTGTGTCTGAACCGATGGCCTGCTGGTCACTGAGATCGTTCCCACCGCCCTTCCCTCCCTCCCTCGATCAGTTATATCCACCACCAGCACATTTATCTCGCCTGCGATAGGAGAATTCATATTCATATCTTGGTTTTAGGGGCCTGACACTGATTAATGTAATACTCGCTGTGACTCCAGGGGACCGCCACCCGATGAATCATGCCCTATAAAGTTTCAGTCGTCCTTGTCGATGGGACTCGGCCAGGATGCTCGGAAGCCGGAGTAGGAGGGGGGAGAGGGAGACAGTGAGGTCAGGGTGGGTCCTGGTCCTCTCCCCGGATGCCAGGGCCTTGGGGCCCTGAGACCCCCTCCTGAGCCGAGCCCTCTTTCTGGTCCTGGCCTTGGGATTCCCTTCCCTTTCCCATGCCAGCGGGCCCGAGGTTGCCAGGTGGCTGAGGAAGGGTCAGGCTGGGGCTGCTGAATGCGCTGGCAAAAGTGATGGGGCTACCCGTTCACCAGTAGGAGCAGGGTTTTCCCTCTGGGGCATCCGAGCTGGAGGTGGGGAAAGAGGGGAAGGAAGCCAAGTCCAGGGAGGGTTGCTGGTGGGGGCAGCTTGGCACAGGTTTGAGGTATACAGACGGCAGGGGCTTGGAAGGCCTGACCAACCTCTGGCGCTCTCTGCTCAGGGCCTGGACCGCTGGGGCCCCAGTGCGGGGATGCGAGTCGGCCAGGCGCTCAGGCCTCCCAGGACCACCGAGAGCCAGACAGGAGGCTCTGGTGTCCACCAATGAGCATGCGGCCTGCGCCTTGTGGGCCCGTGAGGCACCAGGCCCTGGGGAGCCTCCTGCCTCACCTCTCCACCCCCCACCCCCCACCAGGATGTGGCTCCAGGTTTGGGTGTGGGGGGAGGCGGTTGGTGAGTCCGGGTTGGGTGGCCAGGGGGCACAGCTAGGAAGTAGAGCGGGTGAAACCTGGGGTGGTGACTGCATCCCGCCACCTCGAGGGGTCCCCTGAGTGTATGTGGGAGGAACCAGGGCCCCGGGAAAGGTCTCCTGGGCAGGGCCGTCCATCCAGGGCCGGGTGGTGACTGGTCTCTCCATGTGAAAAGCCACCTGCTCGAGGCTCTGCTGGGGACAGGAGCTTGCAGGTCCGCCCAGGGCCCCGCCCTAGTCTGAGCTCCCAGGTGCCAGACCTCAGAAGGTCCTCTCCCGGGGACCGCTGGCCCAGCTCCTGAAGCTGGACACATGCCCCCTCTTCCTCCCAGGATGGACTGGACGTCTGAATGCGGGCCCCCCGGGGATAGTGCGGGGGTCAGAGGGCCTGGCCGGCCTGGCTATACAGTGCTTTTAGAGACCCCAGAAGTATTTTACTTCCTTTTCAAATAAAAAGTGTTTATTTTTTCGGTGGAGGAAAACGTGTCAACACATAGGATCCATAGATTCATCTTTAAAATCCAGCAGCCTTCAGGCCGCTTTATTTATCGCTTGTGTTCCGTAGAGGAGCAGGCCCAGGGCCCCTGCAAGTCACCCTGAAGCAGAGGTCCCGGAGGGCCCCAGGAGTGGCCGAATATTCTGGAACTGCCTTAAGCGGGAGGTCAGAGGAGAAGGGGGGCCTGAGCCAGTGGCAGGGGAGCTGGCGGCTGGCAGCCCAGGGAGGGAGGTCCCTGGGGTTGCTGGGCCTCCAGGCTGCCACTCCCCGCCCCCACCAGCACCCCCTGCCCGCCTCCCCGCCCTTTCTGCCGCTGCTGTTTGGTTTCTGAAGACGCCGCGGGTGTCTCTGATCCCCTAATCCATTTATCCAGCGTCCTGAGCACTGGCTCAATGCAGGGACACAATGGCGCGGCTGCACCAGGGGGCTGGGGTGGAGGGCTGTGCACCCAGGCGCCCCTCCCCCCGACCCCAGGGTCCCCACCGTCCCCAGGGTCCCCTGCGGTGGTGGGAATGACGCTGAGAGGGTTTACGTCTTCTAAACGAAGGGCTTTTATTCTTAATTCCTTCTACTTGAAGCTGCCCTTTTCGATGGGATGATGCTGCCGGGTTCCTCTGCTTGGGGAGGGGCTCAGGCCGGCCACGGCTTGCGGGGGGCGGGGGCGGCCGTGAAGGGTGGGAGCCAGGNGTGGGAATGACGCTGAGAGGGTTTACGTCTTCTAAACGAAGGGCTTTTATTCTTAATTCCTTCTACTTGAAGCTGCCCTTTTCGATGGGATGATGCTGCCGGGTTCCTCTGCTTGGGGAGGGGCTCAGGCCGGCCACGGCTTGCGGGGGGCGGGGGCGGCCGTGAAGGGTGGGAGCCAGGCGAGCTGGTCACTTGCAGCCTGTCGCCGCTGCCTCTTCCTGTTTGCTTGTTTGCTGCTGCTGTGCTCTGCCTTGTTACGGAATTTTAAACGTATGCTTAATTGCTGGGTCCTCCGATCACTGCGGCAGTGTCTGAAAATATTAAATACATCTGCGAGACGGTGGGCACCAGAAATTAAAAAAGGTGCGGGCTGCGCTGAATGCTAAGAAGATCTCACAATGAAGTGATTAACATTTTTATGAATAAAATTAATCACGCATTAACTCTGCGGGCACAGTACATCTGAAAGCCAAATGTGGCCCCTCCAGCCCCCTTTCTTACACCGGAGAAATTCTCAGGCCTCCTGGGCCCAGGGCAAACATCCAGCCATTAGGAATCTCGGAATATTTATGAGAGGATGTGTCAGTAACAGCTATCTGAATTTGAGGCAAGGGAAAGAGAAACTCCAAAAATACCACCACCGCCAACCATATAACGGCCAGATTTGAAAAAGCAGCAGGCAATTTTTTTTTCTCTCTCCTTGAGCAAACGCTTGGTCAAAACTGGCCTTTTCCGTGCTTGGCTATTCCTATGGGGTTGTGTGGGCCTGGGTCCGAGTGCAGCAGGCGGTGATGGGGGCAGGCGGACGCAAGTGCTGAGACCCCGGCAATGATGGGCTCCCCTCCCGAGAGCCCTTGTCCAGGGGGTCAAGGTGCCCGGGGACACGGGCGGGGGGGGCTCAGGGCGGACCCCCGCGTTATTAAAATGTCCAGCCTCGCAGATAATCAGGCGCGATTTCTCGTGTGCCCGCCTGCCTGCCCCGTTCTGCTCTCTTGCCGCTGCGGTTTGGGGATTATTCCAGCAGGCTGTACAAAGGGAAGCGAAGGCATCTGCAGTGTCGCCCTGCAGCCCTGGAGACCTGGCGGCCCTGCCAGTTAGTTGGGGCTCCCAGCTCATGTGTGCAGCAGAAGGTGGATCAAAGCCGCGCGTCTCCTCCCCTCTGCGCCGTCCTCTTTCGCCGCTGTGGCGAATCTCTCCCAGCTCCATGAACCAATGAAACAACGGCCCCTGTTTGGGTTGATATATTAATATTTACTGAGGATGCCAGGTCGGGGCTAAGTGTCAGCAGATCGCTGGGGCTGTCCTGCGGGAATAATTAAACAAGTCTCGCCGCACTCCATCCTCCTAACATCTTTATTAATCTTTTTCGTTTTCCCCTTCCCCCTCCTGGAAGAGTATGTTGAAATATTGCTTCTGCAACCTTGGAGAAAGGTTCAGACTAAGTAACAGGGAAAAGACGGTGTGGGCGATGTGTTTAGCTGGGCGGGTCTCCAGACCCTCCCCTGGCAGGTGTCTGAGGGGAGGGAGGTCCTGGTGGCTGGCCCAGCCGTGGTGGTTTTCACCTGCCTGGTCTGACACATTTATCCTGAACAATCTGCCAGAGACAATCCTACCGTTTCCGAGATGCGGGCCACACCCTGGCCATGCCCCGTCGTCCACTCTGCAGAGCAAGGGGCCACCGGCGGCGGCTTCTGGGTGTCTGCCTTTTTTCCGAGTGATTATAGGTTACACTTAGAACAAGTTGGACAATTGTCTTTAATAAGCTTCATAATTAGTGTCGGGACGCCTCATTACAAGTCATCGCCTGTAGCAGTCCTGGGCCAAACAGCCCTTCTGCAATCTGATTTATTTTTTATCAGGCAGCAGGGCTGTCTGGAGTTTTTGTTTGTATAATGGGGGCCTGCACCAGGCCCCCAGTGTAAAAATACCACCAGGAAATTAATTGCTTCTGTGTGGATCCACCGCAGATGTGTCCTGTTGCTCAGGATGGTATATTTTTGACTTTGCTATCCTGGGGTGAGTAGTGAAAAAGAAAAACAAAATATGAGAACCAGCAATGCAAACACATTAGCATCACTGTAGATTCAGTGTGGCATAATTGAAAACATGGGGTTTCAAGGGAGGATGTGCAGGGAGAGGTCGAGTTTCTGGAAAGATTTTCTTTTTTTTCTTCCTGTTCTCTTTCACAATTTTATTGATTTATTTATTTGTTTATAAATGGATATATGTATGCCTTCTAAACAGACCCACCCCTGGGCAGACACGTGGCTGGGATGTCTTATAATAACAAGCTCTGATGGAGTGGCTGGCTCCCCGCTCTGAGCCTGAAAGCAGGGCCCCGGCTGAGGCCCACGGTCTGACGCTCTCACAGCCCAGTCTGGGCTGCGTGTCCAGGCTCCAGCCCAAAGGGGCCTCTGGCAGCTCTGGGTGGATGGGCCTCGTGTGTGCCCCACCTTGGCATGTGTGTGCATGTCACGTGTGAACAAGCCGTGTGCATAGATCTTTCTCGTATGTCTTAGGCGCTCCTCCCTGGGCCCAGATATAAATTAATACTCTTTCTTCACATGGAATAATCCCTACATTCTGCTGAGGTTGCAAATGCTTCCTCTCACTTAGAACATTTAAAGGATATTTTAAGACTACTTTGTGCCCAATTAGGACTTGTCCCTGGTATGCTCTGTACTTGGCAGCGGACATTGTTGCTGGCAATTCTACATGGATCTCCACCCGAGGGTGGATGTGTGTCCCCATGCTTAGCTGCTCAGTCATGTCCGACTCTTTTGACCCCGTGGACTGTAGTCCGCCAGGCTCCTGTCTGTGGGATTCTCCAGGCAAGAATGCTGGAGTGGGTTGCTGTGTCCTCCTCCAGGGGATCTTCCCAACCCAGGGGTAAACCTGCGTCTCTGAGGCCTCCTGCACTGGCAGGCGCGTTCTTTAGCTCAAGCACCGCCTGGGAAGCCCGTGTAGTCCCCAGGTCCTTTGACTTTTTAGAAGAGTGAGATGAGCTTCATCCTCCTCTTNGTAAAGCCGCCCTCGAGGATGGAGGGAGGCCGCGGGGCGAGCCGGCCCCCTGGGGCCAAGGCCGAGTCCCTGGTGCCGGGCTGGACATTCCCGACCCCCAGCCCAGACCCCATATTCGCCCGGGAGACCTCTGGGACCCGCTGTCCCCGGGGGCTGCCTCCCACAGCGAGGGTCGCGGCTGCGGGGACGAAGCGGAGAGCTGCTGTTCCTCTGCGGCGGCGGAAGGGGCGCTGGCGCAGCCAACGAGCGGGGGGCGCAAGCCCCTGGCCCCCACCCCCGGCCCGCCCCGGCGCTGCGTCCCGAGCCCCCGTCAGTCTAGAGGAAGAGGCTCGCGCCGGGCCCCCCGGGCTGAAGGGAGCGCGCGGGGCGGACACGTGCGGGGGCAGGGGAGTGCCTGGGTGGGGAGCAGGGGCGGCGGGGGCCGGGCTGCGGAGCCGAGGGGCCGCCTCCGGTCCCAACCGACGTGCTCGCGGCGCCCTCTATGGGTTGCGAGCGGGAAGGGGGGCTGATGGAGGTGTCCGTCCTGGGGGTCCTGGGCTTCGGGGCTCTGCTGTGGGCGCCAGGCTCGAATGCTGGTGGAGGGCTTTCTCTGTGTTCTAGAGCGCCGCCTGGTTGTTTGAAATTGAGGGGGGCGTGCGGTGCTTGGCTGGCTGGGTAGGCTGCTGGCATGGATGGGCTTGGTCGGGGGGTGGGCGGTGGGTTGATGAGTCAGGAATCCCCTCCGGCCTTTGCTGGGAATCCCCACTGGGCTTTGTGAATTGGCAGAGGAGCTCTGACCTCTTTGCTAGGACTTGAAGGGTCAGCCGGGCCCTCGGCTCTCAGTCCAGAGTCCTTGGGCAGAGCCTCGGGCCCACGCCTTGACCTCTGGGAGGCAGGGTATCCAATCCTGTGTCTGGGGAGGGGGCACACCTACATCGGAGGAGGGGTGCTCTGCCCCTCTGATGAGGATTGGAGCTCCCAGCCCACAGACAGCTTGCTCTCCAGGTGGGCAAGGTGTTTGGGGAGACTCCTGATCGCCTCTGGGAGGCTGCAGGTGGGATTTGGGTGGGCCCTGGAATCCTCTGCTTCTGGCCCAGCTCTGCCCTTTTCACCCCTAGCACCCCCGCCCCCACCTCCCCAATCAAAGGGGCTGGTCCATGCCTGTGGTCTCTGCTTTCAACCCATATTTCCATTCTTTATTTCTCTCCAATACACTTGGGACCCCTCTGCTCACCAGGGGGTTTTGAGGCTTCAGAACCCCCTGGCCCAGAAGTTGTGAAGGGTCTGTGCTCCCCTCCTGGGGACTGAAGCTCCCACCAAAGAAATCAGGTCGCCAGCCTCAGAGTTATATTTTTCCTCCAGTGAAGAGCTAGACATGAATTTTTAATCGAGCGTTGAAAGGCATTTTTGTCCTTTGTGGGCTATTTGTTTACATCTCTCCAGCGCCTGCAGCCACCTAAGGGCGTGCGCGCTGAGGGTGTGCGGTTCCCACAGGGAGGTCCTGAAATACCTGGGCGCGGACCTAGACATCCCCTTGCCTTTAAAGCCAACGTGGAAGTGTTTCTGGATACTTCCTATGTGTGCAGAGGCGCTCTCTCCTGCCTTCCTCCCACCCCTGCCCGGGACAGTTTCGTAGGCAGACAGTTGTCTTGTCAGAAGACCGAACCTGAACATGTACGGGTGATGGACGTCGCTGGATGAAGGCTGGCGACTTGGCCTCCCTCCTCCGCAGGCACCAGGGTTCCCACAGAAAGGGCCCCCCCACCCCGCAAGTCCAAACAGCGGGCTTCTGTCTTTCTTGGGTCTTATTGGAGGGAAGAGAAGAAAGAACAAATCTGGTTCCGAGACCTCCTCTCTCTGCTCCAGACTGGCAGCCGTGTTGGGAGATGGTCCCAGGCGTGATTTTCTAGACCAGCCCCCTCTCCCCATTCCTGGTTTGAGGACTTGGGGAGCTGGTTGCAAGCTGTGTCTGAACCGATGGCCTGCTGGTCACTGAGATCGTTCCCACCGCCCTTCCCTCCCTCCCTCGATCAGTTATATCCACCACCAGCACATTTATCTCGCCTGCGATAGGAGAATTCATATTCATATCTTGGTTTTAGGGGCCTGACACTGATTAATGTAATACTCGCTGTGACTCCAGGGGACCGCCACCCGATGAATCATGCCCTATAAAGTTTCAGTCGTCCTTGTCGATGGGACTCGGCCAGGATGCTCGGAAGCCGGAGTAGGAGGGGGGAGAGGGAGACAGTGAGGTCAGGGTGGGTCCTGGTCCTCTCCCCGGATGCCAGGGCCTTGGGGCCCTGAGACCCCCTCCTGAGCCGAGCCCTCTTTCTGGTCCTGGCCTTGGGATTCCCTTCCCTTTCCCATGCCAGCGGGCCCGAGGTTGCCAGGTGGCTGAGGAAGGGTCAGGCTGGGGCTGCTGAATGCGCTGGCAAAAGTGATGGGGCTACCCGTTCACCAGTAGGAGCAGGGTTTTCCCTCTGGGGCATCCGAACTGGAGGTGGGGAAAGAGGGGAAGGAAGCCAAGTCCAGGGAGGGTTGCTGGTGGGGGCAGCTTGGCACAGGTTTGAGGTATACAGACGGCAGGGGCTTGGAAGGCCTGACCAACCTCTGGCGCTCTCTGCTCAGGGCCTGGACCGCTGGGGCCCCAGTGCGGGGATGCGAGTCGGCCAGGCGCTCAGGCCTCCCAGGACCACCGAGAGCCAGACAGGAGGCTCTGGTGTCCACCAATGAGCATGCGGCCTGCGCCTTGTGGGCCCGTGAGGCACCAGGCCCTGGGGAGCCTCCTGCCTCACCTCTCCACCCCCCACCCCCCACCAGGATGTGGCTCCAGGTTTGGGTGTGGGGGGAGGCGGTTGGTGAGTCCGGGTTGGGTGGCCAGGGGGCACAGCTAGGAAGTAGAGCGGGTGAAACCTGGGGTGGTGACTGCATCCCGCCACCTCGAGGGGTCCCCTGAGTGTATGTGGGAGGAACCAGGGCCCCGGGAAAGGTCTCCTGGGCAGGGCCGTCCATCCAGGGCCGGGTGGTGACTGGTCTCTCCATGTGAAAAGCCACCTGCTCGAGGCTCTGCTGGGGACAGGAGCTTGCAGGTCCGCCCAGGGCCCCGCCCTAGTCTGAGCTCCCAGGTGCCAGACCTCAGAAGGTCCTCTCCCGGGGACCGCTGGCCCAGCTCCTGAAGCTGGACACATGCCCCCTCTTCCTCCCAGGATGGACTGGACGTCTGAATGCGGGCCCCCCGGGGATAGTGCGGGGGTCAGAGGGCCTGGCCGGCCTGGCTATACAGTGCTTTTAGAGACCCCAGAAGTATTTTACTTCCTTTTCAAATAAAAAGTGTTTATTTTTTCGGTGGAGGAAAACGTGTCAACACATAGGATCCATAGATTCATCTTTAAAATCCAGCAGCCTTCAGGCCGCTTTATTTATCGCTTGTGTTCCGTAGAGGAGCAGGCCCAGGGCCCCTGCAAGTCACCCTGAAGCAGAGGTCCCGGAGGGCCCCAGGAGTGGCCGAATATTCTGGAACTGCCTTAAGCGGGAGGTCAGAGGAGAAGGGGGGCCTGAGCCAGTGGCAGGGGAGCTGGCGGCTGGCAGCCCAGGGAGGGAGGTCCCTGGGGTTGCTGGGCCTCCAGGCTGCCACTCCCCGCCCCCACCAGCACCCCCTGCCCGCCTCCCCGCCCTTTCTGCCGCTGCTGTTTGGTTTCTGAAGACGCCGCGGGTGTCTCTGATCCCCTAATCCATTTATCCAGCGTCCTGAGCACTGGCTCAATGCAGGGACACAATGGCGCGGCTGCACCAGGGGGCTGGGGTGGAGGGCTGTGCACCCAGGCGCCCCTCCCCCCGACCCCAGGGTCCCCACCGTCCCCAGGGTCCCCTGCGGTGGTGGGAATGACGCTGAGAGGGTTTACGTCTTCTAAACGAAGGGCTTTTATTCTTAATTCCTTCTACTTGAAGCTGCCCTTTTCGATGGGATGATGCTGCCGGGTTCCTCTGCTTGGGGAGGGGCTCAGGCCGGCCACGGCTTGCGGGGGGCGGGGGCGGCCGTGAAGGGTGGGAGCCAGGCGAGCTGGTCACTTGCAGCCTGTCGCCGCTGCCTCTTCCTGTTTGCTTGTTTGCTGCTGCTGTGCTCTGCCTTGTTACGGAATTTTAAACGTATGCTTAATTGCTGGGTCCTCCGATCACTGCGGCAGTGTCTGAAAATATTAAATACATCTGCGAGACGGTGGGCACCAGAAATTAAAAAAGGTGCGGGCTGCGCTGAATGCTAAGAAGATCTCACAATGAAGTGATTAACATTTTTATGAATAAAATTAATCACGCATTAACTCTGCGGGCACAGTACATCTGAAAGCCAAATGTGGCCCCTCCAGCCCCCTTTCTTACACCGGAGAAATTCTGAGGCCTCCTGGGCCCAGGGCAAACATCCAGCCATTAGGAATCTCGGAATATTTATGAGAGGATGTGTCAGTAACAGCTATCTGAATTTGAGGCAAGGGAAAGAGAAACTCCAAAAATACCACCACCGCCAACCATATAACGGCCAGATTTGAAAAAGCAGCAGGCAATTTTTTTTTCTCTCTCCTTGAGCAAACGCTTGGTCAAAACTGGCCTTTTCCGTGCTTGGCTATTCCTATGGGGTTGTGTGGGCCTGGGTCCGAGTGCAGCAGGCGGTGATGGGGGCAGGCGGACGCAAGTGCTGAGACCCCGGCAATGATGGGCTCCCCTCCCGAGAGCCCTTGTCCAGGGGGTCAAGGTGCCCGGGGACACGGGCGGGGGGGGCTCAGGGCGGACCCCCGCGTTATTAAAATGTCCAGCCTCGCAGATAATCAGGCGCGATTTCTCGTGTGCCCGCCTGCCTGCCCCGTTCTGCTCTCTTGCCGCTGCGGTTTGGGGATTATTCCAGCAGGCTGTACAAAGGGAAGCGAAGGCATCTGCAGTGTCGCCCTGCAGCCCTGGAGACCTGGCGGCCCTGCCAGTTAGTTGGGGCTCCCAGCTCATGTGTGCAGCAGAAGGTGGATCAAAGCCGCGCGTCTCCTCCCCTCTGCGCCGTCCTCTTTCGCCGCTGTGGCGAATCTCTCCCAGCTCCATGAACCAATGAAACAACGGCCCCTGTTTGGGTTGATATATTAATATTTACTGAGGATGCCAGGTCGGGGCTAAGTGTCAGCAGATCGCTGGGGCTGTCCTGCGGGAATAATTAAACAAGTCTCGCCGCACTCCATCCTCCTAACATCTTTATTAATCTTTTTCGTTTTCCCCTTCCCCCTCCTGGAAGAGTATGTTGAAATATTGCTTCTGCAACCTTGGAGAAAGGTTCAGACTAAGTAACAGGGAAAAGACGGTGTGGGCGATGTGTTTAGCTGGGCGGGTCTCCAGACCCTCCCCTGGCAGGTGTCTGAGGGGAGGGAGGTCCTGGTGGCTGGCCCAGCCGTGGTGGTTTTCACCTGCCTGGTCTGACACATTTATCCTGAACAATCTGCCAGAGACAATCCTACCGTTTCCGAGATGCGGGCCACACCCTGGCCATGCCCCGTCGTCCACTCTGCAGAGCAAGGGGCCACCGGCGGCGGCTTCTGGGTGTCTGCCTTTTTTCCGAGTGATTATAGGTTACACTTAGAACAAGTTGGACAATTGTCTTTAATAAGCTTCATAATTAGTGTCGGGACGCCTCATTACAAGTCATCGCCTGTAGCAGTCCTGGGCCAAACAGCCCTTCTGCAATCTGATTTATTTTTTATCAGGCAGCAGGGCTGTCTGGAGTTTTTGTTTGTATAATGGGGGCCTGCACCAGGCCCCCAGTGTAAAAATACCACCAGGAAATTAATTGCTTCTGTGTGGATCCACCGCAGATGTGTCCTGTTGCTCAGGATGGTATATTTTTGACTTTGCTATCCTGGGGTGAGTAGTGAAAAAGAAAAACAAAATATGAGAACCAGCAATGCAAACACATTAGCATCACTGTAGATTCAGTGTGGCATAATTGAAAACATGGGGTTTCAAGGGAGGATGTGCAGGGAGAGGTCGAGTTTCTGGAAAGATTTTCTTTTTTTTCTTCCTGTTCTCTTTCACAATTTTATTGATTTATTTATTTGTTTATAAATGGATATATGTATGCCTTCTAAACAGACCCACCCCTGGGCAGACACGTGGCTGGGATGTCTTATAATAACAAGCTCTGATGGAGTGGCTGGCTCCCCGCTCTGAGCCTGAAAGCAGGGCCCCAGCTGAGGCCCACGGTCTGACGCTCTCACAGCCCAGTCTGGGCTGCGTGTCCAGGCTCCAGCCCAAAGGGGCCTCTGGCAGCTCTAGGTGGATGGGCCTCGTGTGTGCCACACCTTGGCATGTGTGTGCATGTCACGTGTGAACAAGCCGTGTGCATAGATCTTTCTCGTATGTCTTAGGCGCTCCTCCCTGGGCCCAGATATAAATTAATACTCTTTCTTCACATGGAATAATCCCTACATTCTGCTGAGGTTGCAAATGCTTCCTCTCACTTAGAACATTTAAAGGATATTTTAAGACTACTTTGTGCCCAATTAGGACTTGTCCCTGGTATGCTCTGTACTTGGCAGCGGACATTGTTGCTGGCAATTCTACATGGATCTCCACCCGAGGGTGGATGTGTGTCCCCATGCTTAGCTGCTCAGTCATGTCCGACTCTTTTGACCCCGTGGACTGTAGTCCGCCAGGCTCCTGTCTGTGGGATTCTCCAGGCAAGAATGCTGGAGTGGGTTGCTGTGTCCTCCTCCAGGGGATCTTCCCAACCCAGGGGTAAACCTGCGTCTCTGAGGCCTCCTGCACTGGCAGGCGCGTTCTTTAGCTCAAGCACCGCCTGGGAAGCCCGTGTAGTCCCCAGGTCCTTTGACTTTTTAGAAGAGTGAGATGAGCTTCATCCTCCTCTTCGTCCTTTTTGAGGCTCTGTGATGTCTGGTTTTCATGCTCAGCTCTGTTTCAGGATGGAGTTTGTCAAAGTGACCACAGCCGACTCAACTTACTTATGGAGAAGAAACAAGAGCAGAGTGAAGGCGGATGGCACGGGGTCGTGATAAAGGTCATAAAATGCTGAGGATTGGGGGGGAAGATAAATAGGTTTCCTCCACGGAAGAACAGGTTGCTGTGACTCTGGGCTCCTGTGGATGCCACAGGCGCTTCAGCAGAGGAGAACGTACCCGGCTGGGTTAGCAGGGTCCTGTCCCCGGGAGGATTCTAGCAGTCCCTCTTGGGGTTCCACATCGCTCTGAGTACTCATTGACAGCAAACGCGTACAGGCGACAGGTTGGTGGGGGCTCCCTAACAGAGTGGCACGCCGGGGACCCCTTGCTGGTTATGCATGAGGACACCGGTGGGGGGCAGGGCCTGGGGGCGCCACCTCCCAGCGTCCAGATGAAGCCAGTGGGTGAACTCGGGGAGCAGAGGCGGTGAGTGGGAGCCATGAGTGCCCAGGGTGGGGTGTGTGTGTGAGAGAGAGACAGTGAGAGGCAGAGGTTGAGAGAGGTAAACTCAGATGAAAACCCAGATCCATGTGTTTCCTCCAGGTTCCTCCCCCATCCTTATTTCAGGATACCCCCCACACCCTCCCCTCAGGGAAAATGTTCAGACGCTGTTTCCCAGTAGCTCCAGCCCCAGTTCCTGTTTCAGCAGGTGATGGGGGGTGGGGCTGGTCTTTTTCATATTAAGTCACGGTCATTCTGAAAGCCAGGTGGAGCCCACACCTGGAGGACCGCAGCCCGGATCCCAAGCTGCACTCAATCCCTTCCCATTGAAGAATTGGCTGGAGGGTCACCCCTCCTGCCTACTGACCCTGAGCTGGAAGGATCTAAGCTCTGCAGGAGCGCACAGACCCATTTTCGGTGGGCAGAGTCGTCTGTATTCTCCAGGCGGGCGTTGCGCAGTGTGAGCTCTGCCTCTGGGCCAGCCCCGGGGTCCCACATGCCTTGCTGACGTCTGTGCCGAGCTGCCCGGGGAAAGCGAACCTTCCCTGACATCCTGCCGAGCCCACGGCTGGAGGGGTCATGCATCAACTCCCGGAGGTAAAAGAGGAAGTGGTGAAATGTTGCCCGTCCCGGCGAGTCCCACACCCGTTAGGCCAGCAGTCTCTCCAGGTGCTTCCTTCCAGGATCTCCCCCAATTCCGAGGGCCGCGGGTCCTCTGTGCCCGATGTCGACGTGGACGGCGTTTTCTCTTTCACTCTTCATACGGTCAAGAGTCAAAAAGTAGACGGCAGTTGCTCCAGTCGTAGCCGGATGGATACAGGGGTGAGGCCGCCTCCTCCGGTGAACAGCTGGGCTGCGGGCGCCTGATGGGAAGCTGTTGTCCCCGTCCCTCCCGCTCCAGGAGGGAGGCACCACTGTGGGCAGCATCATCCGAGGAAAGCTGGGTGCAGCCCACGGCTGGCTTCCACCCTCAGGGCGGGGAGCCAACCACAGCACCTGCTTCAGGGCAGGAGTCTTGAATCCGAGCACCCGCTTGCCTGCTCCTTTGGGCCATGTGGCTTCAGTTGTGTCCAGTTCTTTGCGACCCCGTGGAATGGAGCCCACCAGGCCCCTCTGTCCATGGGATTTCCCAGGCAAGAACACTGGAGTGAGGTGCCCTTTCCTTCTCCGGGAAATCTTCCCCACCCAGGGTGCAGACCTGCATCTCTTGTGTCTCCGACGTTGTTTTCTCCCGCTTCTTACCCACACCTATAAAGACAGGAAGGACTTTCTCAGCCAAGTTTCAAAGCAGCCTCATCTTTAAGGACTGAAGTTGTTTTCTCCTGGGAAATACTTCTTCCCATTTCTAAGAAAGAAAAACAAATTAAGCTATAAGGAAGAGACCCAAGACCTTCCCAGACATGAAATAGATGTTAGAAACCAAACAGCATTTTGATAAGCTAAGTATAATGGATCAGAAACATGTGGCTTTGGTTTTCCCTAAAAGGCTTACTTTGAACCCCAGATATTTTTAGAAAGTTTGAGGTGTCCAAATGCTCTGCATTTGGGAACACCCCGCCATCATTTTAAGGGAATGGACTCGATACACATGTTTCTGATCTATTTTCAACGATCAGCGTCAGCTGCTCATTTTGGAGAGCTTTTGATGGGCAGGCATCCCTCTGGGCTTTAAAAACCCTCCTGCGGCGTCTCTTCCCTCTGACGGCAACTCCGTCTTCCCAGACTTGCAGGACGCCTCCTCGTCACACCACAGGCATCGCCACACGTCCTCCACTGCCAGTCTCGGGGAGGGGCTGACCCGTAGCGATGCCTTTCCTGTGTTAGGAACATTTGGTCTCGGAAAGAGACCCGTTAGGGGTGATGGTCCCCCGCGGCTGAGCTACAGAAGATGCTCTCTGGACGTCCACTGGCAGAAGGAATCTTGTTGACGTCACCTTCATTTTGGTGAGCCAGGAGCCAGTGAGCTGCGGCCCCGTATGATGGTAAACACGATTCACGTCTCGGGTAGTTAACACCCACCTGCCCACCACACAGCCTCAAGGGGCCACTCCAGGCTGCCCTTTGGTCTGGGCATGTGAGCCACACGCACACGTGTGCACAGAGTGTGGGATGTGGTGGATTTCACGTGAGAGCTCACGGCCACAAACACTGTCATCTTGGCCTAAATTAGGATGTGTTCATTCCTGACGCTTGGAGCCCCCTGGCTCGGTGGTTAAGAATCTGCCTGCAATGCAGGAGACGTGGGTTTGTTCTCTGGGTTGGGAAGATCCCCTGGAGAAGGACATGGCAACCCACTACAGTATTCTTGCCTAGAGAATCCCGTGGACAGAGGAGCCTGGTGGGCTACGGTCAACGGGGTCTCAAGAGTCAGGCACGACAGAGGGACTAAACGACAGCTCCTGACGTCTAGGGAGTGCCCGCTGAGTGCGACAGTGTTTGCAGTTTACCTGTGATAATAGGGAAGGGGGCGGTTATTATTTTCTTAATTTTAGGGGTGGGGGCCTGGGGTCAGGAATTGCCCCAGAAGCCCAGGGTTCCCATGACACTGGCAGCCAGAACAGGACGGAGAGGCTTCCAGGCTCCTTCCGAGCCCCCGGCCGTCAGAGCCCGGCGTGTGGAGACGGTCGCCTGATGTGTGCTGCCACGTGGTAGAACTTCCCCGTTCCATCAGAGACCTCTGTCACCCCCAGATCCTTCGCTCACCCCTGGGGATGGAGCCCGTCCGTCCCGGAGCCGAGGCATTGCAGAATCTGGTTGTCATTTTTCTGTCATCGGGAGGCGAGGCTATTTTTCTTAGTGTCTTTTATGCCCAAATACGACAAGCTGGCATGTCATTTCCCACACTCTGTGGGAAGAGGACCTGGCTTCCCACGGATGCAGACATTCATGTCCCATGTCAGCCAGGGCGCCTGCGGCTCTGAGGACTTGGGGTGCAGTTCATCATCCCAGGTATCCCGGCTGCCGGCCCTGCGCAGGAAGATCCTGTGCTCCTCCCCCTCCTCCCCCACCTTCTCCCTCCTCCCCCTCCTCTCTGGCCACGCTCCCCTTCCTTTGGCTTCTTGAAAGTGTGAGCTCCTTCCTCCTTAGAGAGCTTGTCCTGTCTCACTGGCCCCTCCTCAGGAGTGGTTTTGTCATTCAGATATCAGCACTTCCTTTTTTTTAACCATTAAAAAATTATAGTTGATGTACAATGTCATGTTGTCTAGCAAAGTGATTCAGTTATACATATATGTGTGTGT
>SJYX01024262.1:378433-395532 GCA_006410675.1 Oreotragus oreotragus | reverse complement strand
TGTATACTATCATGTAAGAAACGAATCGCCAGTCTATGTTCAATGCAGGATGCAGGATGCTTGGGGCTGGTGCATGGGGATGATCCGGAGGGATGATGCGGGGTGGGAGGTGGGAGGGGGGTTCATGTTTGTGAGTTCATGTACACCTGTGGTGGATTCATGTCAATGTATGCCAAAACCAATACAATACTGTAAAGTAAAATAAAGTAAAAATAAAAATTTTAAAAAAAGTTGCTAATCTAGGTGATTGGAATACAAGTATCAGAACCCTGTATACAAGACAGCAAAAGAGACACAGATGTACCGAACAGTCTTTTGGACTCTGGGAAAGAGCAAGGGTGGGATGATTTGGAAGAATGGCATTGAAACATGTATATTATGATATGTGTAATGAATCACCAGGCCAGGTTTGATGCATGAGACAGGGTGCTCGGGGCTGGTGCACTGGGATGACCCAGAGGGATGGGATGGGAAGGGAGGTGGGAGGTGGATTCAGGATGGGGAACACATGTACACCCATGGCGGATTCATGTCAATATATGGCAAAACAAATACAATATTGTAAAGTAATTAGCTTCCAAATAAAATAAATATTTTTTAAAAAAGAATATTCTTTTGACTCTTGCAGACATTTTAAATTTATAAAAATGAGGAAGTGAGTGGAGCATATCTTATATATACATATGTGTGTATACATATATATATATATATATATATATATATATATATGAAGAGAGAGAGAGACCCTCATGCCCATGGTCCTATATTTCAAGAGAAATAGGACAGCCTCTTAGATAATTAGTAGATACTGAAGAGATCCTAAGACTGAGCTTGGGTATGCATGTTAGGAATGCTGAATTAGAATTCAGAGGCAGCAAAATAATCATACCTCCTTTTGACTGGAATATGATTTTACTCAAAACTGTAATTGGGACTTCATGAACTCCCACCCACCCCAAGCCAAATCAGAGAGTTCAACAATGATCACTGAGCACCCAGTGTTTCTTTCAGTTGTAATACTTAACACCCTATATCATACTTATGGATAAAAAATGCTTCCCACTCAATGCATAATGCTTTAATGGATGGATGAATGAACACAATGAGAGAATGTATCAACAGCATAGGGCCTACAGAGTCTCTTCAGAAATGGAGATCTCTGGATGCAGGGTCTCGTACACCTCCCCTAGCTTACCTTCAAATGTAGGCAGCAGAGGCCTGGACCACAGCTGCGCATCCCTGGGGAGAGGACCTCCAGCTTCTTTACTGCTAGAGTCCCTGACTCCTACTCTCACTGTCTTAATCAGAAGACTCTTCTCCTTCTGGAGGAGATAAAAGTTCCTGTCCTCTGGGTCTGTGATCTTCTCTCTGCTCCTCCTTTTGTAGCCTATACACACCTCTCTTAGAACTCTTACCACTTGCTGTTGAAACATGCTTTGTACTGACAGTTTCTGGAAGGCAATAGTGAAGCCTGATTCACATTGAATGTCTTCATTATCCAGAAAAGAGATTAGACCAAAGGTGGCTTCAGGAATACTGCTTGAATAAACCTATTTATGAATCATAACTCCTAAATAAATGCACTGAAGTTTATTCATGTATTTATTCAACAAATACTTATTAAATTTACATCAAATCTCAAGCAATGAAAGCTAGAGTTACAGCTCTTCACAGCTGTGGATCCAGTGGACATCCTTGTTGCTCCAAACGTATACCTCCTTGCTCAAGAATGGCCTTCCTCTGACCATTTGCTATTGGCTGAGATTATAATATTAGAGCCTCTACATTTTAGTATATCACTCTCTCTGCCTCAGCTTGTAAAATTCTTTGTCTCTGAGATAGAAATACCTTCGTTCCAAAGTCATCCCAGAGACCACTCCAGTAGGTACTTTCTTCCCTGGCAGCTCTACTGGCAAAAAATTGGGGAGTGGATAAATTTAAGCAGGATTTAGAGGTCAACATCTGGAAACATAAATATTGCCTTAAGGTGATCTTTTCGATCCTGATGTCAGTTCTTTTGAGCATATACTCAGAAGTAGAACTGCTGGACGATACAGTAGTTGCAAATTTAATTTTTGAGTAAACTCCATACTGTTTTTCATAGCTGCTGCACCTGTTTACAGTATCACCAAGTGTACAAGGGTTCTAATTTCTCCACATCCTCACCAATACTATTTTTTAATGACAGCCATCTTAACAGTTGGATCAACTTAGAAAAGATGATGATTCTAGCCCTCTCCTCCACAATTCAACTGCTCAAATAAACCATTTTTTACAAGTTTTCATCCAAACACATATGTCCTGCATGTTGTCAATTCCCCTGGAAAGACTAAGCAGAGACTATCCTCTGTCGCCTGTGGCAGGGCCATCCCTGGGGAGCAGTGACTCACTAAGGCACGCAGTCAGTGGTATAAAGTAGGATCTTAATTGCAGAGTTTTTCCGGGCTCCTTCAGAATGTGCAGCAGTAGAGAAAACTGCAACAACAAGCAGCGTGAGTAACTTGGGGACCAGATAGAACCCTTTCTACACTATTTAGAAGGATGAGGACCTAGTTAGAGTCTGAGATCCCTCTCTGCCAATTGCTGTCTTGAGGAGCCAGTGAGCTGGAGGATGAGTAGATGCCAAGAGCAGGAAGAAAAGGACCTTCCATAAATGGCAGGTCCACACCCCAAGGGAGAGGAGAAGTAAAGAACTACTTTCTGAACACAAACATTTCCTAATTCATATAATTATTCAGAAACCCAGGCTCTGTGTCCAAGCAGATGAATACAATTTTTTTTTCTCTAAGTAAGGCATCAGTATAAGAGAAATCCCACCCGTCCTGTGGGTGATCTGAACATTTTCTTGGTGTCTATAATCTCACTATGAGATTTTCGTTTCCATTTTTCTGAGTAAGAAGAGCCTTTTATAAAAGACTCATCTATTACAAAATGATTATACTATCATAATTACCATGGTTTTCTTTTTTTGTAGAAAATTTTTAAACTAGAAAAGCATTTGGCTTTGAGGTCAAGTGGAGAAAGTATGGTGGATTCAGCCTTTTGTCTGTAGACAATTTGACATTCCCGGACATACCCAGTCACAAGTTAATGGAAACCTAGAATGCTAAAGTGGAAGTGCTTGAATTCCTTGGGGGAGGAGAGCTATAATTCATAATATCTTTGACTCTTTAGTGTCCTGGAGATAATAATAGAAGAACAAACCTGGTCTGTTTCCAGGTTAAAGTGATTTATTATAACACTTCCAAACTTCATGGGAAGCAAGAAACATGTTGATAGAAATTGGCTACTAAAATAGGCATTTTAGGAAAAGAACAGAAAAATAAAGCTTTTCTTTTGTTTCACCACAGAGAATCCTTTTCTACTATCAAGGTCCTCATGACACTGTAATATTCACAAAAGGGGATAGAAAGGTCATAATCAGGATGCAAGGGAGAAATTCTTGTGATTGCATTGGAGTTGCTCATGAGTTTGGCAACTAGTCTTAACTGGTATCCTATGATTTTACTCCCTGTGCTCTAAATTTCCTGAAAGTTCAGCTTAAATTACCATTTGAACCCTTCCACCACAGCCAAGAGCAATAGGTCACACAAATACCCACAATTGCATGGGATCTACTTATGAACTGTGGACAAAAGCAAGGTCTAAGATAAGGGATTTATGAATAACCCAATAATAGATCAATTAATGCAGAATGGAAGAAAGAGATTTGTGACACTAATCTGACATAAAATTAATCCTCAGATTCCCGCAAGTTAAATGAACAGCTCAGAATTCACCTTCTATTATCATGTCATCATTTATGTTACCAATGACAGAGGGTATTTCCTGGGTTGATCCTAAGTAAACCTAAATAAAATTGGATAATGATAAATAGTAATTGTATTAATCTGAAAGTGCCACTGGTTTTTAATATATACAAATTTTATACTTTAAGTTGTGAACATATCCACTTAGGAGGTGCTGTGTTAAGGGTTGCAGTGGAGGGGAAAGTGAAAGTGAAAGTTGCTCAGTCATGTCCAACTCTTTACAACCCCATGGATTATACAGACCGTGGAATTCTCCAGGTCAGAATACTGTAGTGGGTAGACTGTTCCTTCTCCGGGGTATCTTTCCAACCCAGGAATCAAACTGGGGTTTCCTGTATTGCAGGCAGATTATTTCCCAAGTGAGCTGTCAGAGAAGCCCCACAGTGAAGGGGAACTGGATTATAAAATTTAGGGTGTCTTCATTCAGTTATTATTTTGTTGTTCATTCATTGATTACTCTTGGGGGGGGAGAAACAGAAATTTGTGAAATTATCAAAACACTGAGAATGAATGAGATTCCTGAGGAAATGTGTCTTGAATTAGGAAAAAGAAAAGCAGTAGCCAGGAGATAATTAACACAATAAACAGAAAATTTTAATTCTTTATAAGAAGGAGCCAAAGGGTCACAGAATGGATTAAAAAGATTTTTTGAGAAACAGAAAGGGGATTCAACTGCACAACCTCAAATCTTGTCATTAGGGCATATCAGAAGAGAATAAGGTTTTCTTGATAATCTAATCCTGCCAGCCCCACACTTAACAAATGTTCCATATCTAGCACAGCCCATAATCAACACCGGTGGTGTATAACCCCTGAAAGTGTGTAAGCCAAATAGGCCTGAATTTGAAATTAGGCTCATTTCCAGCGTACCCTGAGGGAACTCTGGAGAAGGGAATGGCAACCCACTCCAGTACTCCTGCCTGGAAAATCCCATGGATGGAGGAGCCTGATGGGCTGCAGTTCATGGGGTCTCAAAGAATCAGATATGACTGAGCGACTTCCCTTTCACTTTTCACTTTCATGCATTGGAGAAGGAAATGGCAACCCACTCCAGTGCTCTTGCCTGGAGAATCCCAGGGACAGGGGAGCCTAGTGGGCTGCTGTCTAGGAGGTCGCACAGAGTCGGACACGACTGAAGCGACTTAGCAGCAGCAGCAGCAAGGGAACTCACCGAGCCTCTCCCTTCTTTTTAAGCATTGCCTTATTGTTTTCATTATTATTCCTTGAAAGTTGTATGAGAGAACAGAGCTGGGGAAGGGGCAAAATAGGTGAAGGGGATTAAGAGGTACAAACTACTAGGTATAAAGTAAGATATAAAGATATAGTGTACAGCACAGAGAATATAGTCTCATTTTATAATAACTTTGTATGGAGTATAATCCATAAAAAATATCAAATTATTATGAATTTGAGTTGAGCTATTTTGAATCCTAAAAGATGATGCTGCAAAAGTGATGCACTCAATATGCCAGCAAATTTGGAAACTTCAGCAGTGGACACAGGACTGGAAAAGGTCAGTTTTCATTCCAATCCCAAAGAAAGGCAATGCCAAAGAATGTTCAAACTGTAGCACAATCGCACTTATCTCACACACTAGCAAAGTAATGCTCAAAATCCTCCAAGCTAGGCTTCAATAGTACGTGAACCAAAAACTTTGAGATGTTCAAGCTGGATTTAAAAAAGGCAGAGGAACCAGAGATCAAATTGCCAACATCCATTAGATTATAGAAAAAGCAAGAGAATTCCAGAAAAACATCCACTTCTTTGTTGACCACACTAAAGCCTTTGACTATGTGGATCACAACAAACTGTAGAAAATTCTTCAAAAGATGGGAAAACTAGACCATCTTACCTGCCTCCTGAGAAACCTGTATGCAGGTCAAGAAGCAACAGTTAAAACTAGACATGGAACAATGGGCTGAATCAACATTGGAAAAGGAGTACGTCAAGGCTGTATATTGTCACCCTGCATATTTAACTTATATGCCGAGTACATCATGTGAAAGGCCAGGCTGTATGAAGCACAAGCTGAAATCAAGATTGCTGGGAGAAATATCAACAACCTCAGATATGCAGATGATACTGCTTTAATGGCAGAAATTTAAGAGGAACTAATGAGCCTCTTGATGAATGTGAAAGAGGAGAGTGAAAAAGCTGGCTTAAAACTCATCATTCAAAAAACAAAGATCATGGCATCCGGTCCCATCACTTCATGGAAAATAGATGGGGAAAAGTGGAAACAGTGGTAGGGAATACTCAATGAATGCAGTGAGGAAATGATTCCTGTAAAGCAATGGATTATAAGGGCATCCAAAGACCCAGACGGATATTCTCTGGGCAAAGCAGAGATAGATCCCAAATATTTAAGTGCTCTTAGTGACCTGGTGAGAATCAAGCATCTCTTCATTTAACTTTCTGAGTACTTAATATGACATTCAGACTAAGAATTGATCATTACTGGGTGTTGATTAGAAGACAATGTCCTGGGATTGTACTCAGACCCTCCAAATACAAAACAATCTCAAGCTCTAATAGCTGAGTCAGGTGAAAGCTGTAGTTTTCTCCTCCTTTCATGGACTTAAGAATTTCTTTCTTTTTACCTTAGCTAAAAGTTTCTCTTATCTATCAGTTCAGTTCAGTTCAGTCGCTCAGTCGTGTCCGACTCTTTGCGACCCCATGAATCGCAGCACGCCAGGCCTCCCTATCCATCACCATCTCCCGGAGTTCACGCAGACTCACGCCCATAGAGTCCGTGATGCCATCCAGCCATCTCATCCTCGGTCGTCCCCTTCTCCTCCTGCCCCCAATCCCTCCCAGAATCAGAGTCTTTTCCAATGAGGCAACTCTTCGCATGAGGTGGCCAAAGTACTGGAGTTTCAGCTTTAGCATCATTCCTTCCAAAGAAATCCCAGGGCTGATCTCCTTCAGAATGCACTGGTTGGATCTCCTTGCAGTCCAAGGGACTCTCAAGAGTCTTCTCCAACTATCAACAAGGTGAAAAATAATGTGCTGTGTGATAGCACATATGCAAAATACGCTATCAGTGGAATGACAATAATAATCAGGGCAAAGGGATGACGACTATGAGCATTTAGAGAGTGCTTTACGTAGTGAAGGGCTTCTCTGGCAGCTCAGCTGGTAAAGAATCTGCCTGCAATGCAGGAGGCCACGGTTCAGTTCCTGGGTTGGGAAGATCCCCTGGAGAAGCGATAGGATACCCACTCCAGTATTCTTGGGCTTCCACTGTGGCTCAGCTGGTAAAGAATCCACCTACAATGCCAGAGACCTAAGTTCGACCCCTGGGTTGGGAAGATCCCCTGGAGAAGGGAAAGGCTATCCACTCCAGTATTCTGGCCTGGAGAATTACACAGACTACACAGTCCAGGGGGTCTCAAAGAGTTAGACACAACTAAGTGATTTTCAGTTTCACTTACTTACTGAAGAGTGTTAACAAACATCACTTTTTTTCAATATTAGAAGATACTGACTGCAAGTAAAGGGTGAAAATATTATAGCATTTATATTTAGAAAGAAAGAAATACTAAATCTATTTCAGTCATTTATTTTCTCCTGAAGGAGGAAATGGCAATACTCCAGTATTCTTGCCAGTGAAATCCCATGGATAGAGGAGGCTGGTGGATCTCTGGGGCCCATGGGGTCCAAAGGGTTGTAAAGAGTTGGATATGGCTGAGCAACCAAACACCCACCCAGTCATGAAAAATTTAAACTATCCCCCAACATGCTGCATTTGTTTTGAGGACACATTGGCTAATGTATACTCATCCCTGGAACAGTTAATAATACAAAGTAAAAGCTGAGAAAAGGAAAAATAAAAATCTTAACAGACCCATCACAAGCACGGAAATTGAAACTGTAATCAGAAATCTTCCAGCAAACAAAAGCCCAGGTCCAGACGGCTTCACAGCTGAATTCTACCAAAAATTTTGAGAAGAGCTAACACCTATCCTACTCAAACTCTTCCAGAAAATTGCAGAGGAAGGTCAACTTCCAAACTCATTCTATGAGGCCACCATCACCCTAATACCAAAACCTGACAAAGATGCCACAAAAAAAGAAAACTACAGGCCAATATCACTGATGAACATAGATGCAAAAATCCTCAACAAAATTCTAGCAATCAGAATCCAACAACACATTAAAAAGATCATACACCATGACCAAGTAGGCTTTATCCCAGGGATGCAAGGATTCTTCAATATTCGCAAATCAATCAATGTAATTCACCACATTAACAAATTGAAAAATAAATGCCATATGATTATCTCAATAGATGCAGAGAAGGCCTTTGATAAAATTCAACATCCATTTATGATAAAAACTCTCCAGAAAGCAGGAATAGAAGGAACATACCTCAACATAATAAAAGCTATATATGACAAACCCACAGCAAACATTATCCTCAATGGTGAAAAATTGAAAGCATTTCCCCTAAAGTCAGGAACAAGACAAGGATGTCCACTTTCACCGCTACTATTCAACATAGTTCTGGAAGTTTTGGCCACAGCAATCAGAGCAGAAAAAGAAATAAAAGGAATCCAAATTGGAAAAGAAGAAGTAAAACTCTCACTGTTTGCAGATGACATGATCCTCTACATAGAAAACCCTAAAGACTCCACCAGAAAATTACTAGAGCTAATCAATGAATATAGTAAAGTTGCAGGATATAAAATCAACACACAGAAATCCCTTGCATTCCTATACACTAATAATGAGAAAGTAGAAAACGAAATTAAGGAAACAATTCCATTCACCATTGCAACGAAAAGAATAAAATACTTAGGAATATATCTACCTAAAGAAACTAAAGACTTATATATAGAAAACTATAAAACACTGATGAAAGAAATCAAAGAGGACACTAATAGATGGAGAAATATACCATGTTCATGGATTGGAAGAATCAATATAGTGAAAATGAATATATTACCCAAAGCAATCTACAGATTCAATGCAATCCCTATCAAGCTACCAGCGGTATTTTTCACAGAACTAGAACAAATAATTTCAAGATTTGTATGGAAATACAAAAAACCTCGAATAGCCAAAGCAATTTTGAGAAAGAAGAATGGAACTGGAGGAATCAACTTACCTGACTTCAGGCTCTACTACAAAGCCACAGTCATCAAGACAGTGTGGTACTGGCACAAAGACAGAAATATAGATCAATGGAACAAAATAGAAAGCCCAGAGATAAATCCACACACATATGGACACCTTATCTTTGACAAAGGAGGCAAGAATATACAATGGAGTAAAGACAATCTCTTTAACAAGTGGTGCTGGGAAAACTGGTCAACCACTTGTAAAAGAATGAAACTAGATCACTTTCTAACACCACACACAAAAATAAACTCAAAATGGATTAAAGATCTAAATGTAAGACCAGAAACTATAAAACTCCTAGAGGAGAACATAGGCAAAACACTCTCCGACATAAATCACAGCAGGATCCTCAATGATCCGCCTCCCAGAATACTGGAAATAAAAGCAAATATAAACAAATGGGATCTAATTAAAATTAAAAGCTTCTGCACAACAAAGGAAACTATAAGCAAGGTGAAAAGACAACCCTCTGAATGGGAGAAAATAATAGCAAATGAAGCAACTGACAAACAACTAATCTCAAAAATATACAAGCAACTTATACAGCTCAATTCCAGAAAAATAAACGACCCAATCAAAAAATGGGCCAAAGAACTAAATAGACATTTCTCCAAAGAAGACATACGGATGGCTAACAAACACATGAAAAGATGCTCAACGTCACTCATTATCAGAGAAATGCAAATCAAGACCACAATGAGATACCACTTCACACCAGTCAGAATGGCTGCGATCCAAAAGTCTGCAAGCAATAAATGCTGGAGAGGGTGTGGAGAAAAGGGAACCCTTTTACACTGTTGGTGGGAATGCAAACTAGTACAGCCACTATGGAGAACAGTGTGGAGATTCCTTAAGAAATTGCAAATAGAACTGCCTTATGACCCAGCAATCCCACTGCTGGGCATACACACCGAGGAAACCAGAATAGAAAGAGACACATGTACCCCAATGTTCATTGCAGCACTGTTTATAATAGCCAGGACATGGAAACAACCTAGATGTCCATCAGCGGATGAATGGATAAGAAAGCTGTGGTATATATACACAATGGAGTATTACTCAGCCATTAAAAAGAATACATTTGAATCAGTTCTAATAAGATGGATGAAACTGGAACCAATTATACAGAGTGAAGTAAGCCAGAAAGAAAAACACCAATACAGTATACTAACACATATATATGGAATTTAGAAAGATGGTAATGAGGACCCTGTATGCAAGACAGCAAAAGAGATACAGATGTGTAGAGCGGACTTATGGACTCTGAGGGAGAAGGAGAGGGAGAGGGAGAGGGAGGGATGATTTGGGAGAATAGCATTGAAATATGTATACTATCATGTAAGAAATGAATTGCCAGTCTATGTTCAATGCAGGATGCAGGATGCTTGGGGCTGGTGTATGGGGATGATCTGGAGGGAAGATGTGGGGTGGGAGGTGGGAGGGGGGTTCATGTTTGGGAGTTCGTGTGAAAAAATAAATAAATACAAAAAAAAAATAAAAATCTAGGCACAGATTTCCACAATAATATATGGGAAAAAAAAAAAAAGAAAAGCATAAAGTATCTGTCTTCTTTGACAGATATCTGGACAGTGTCTTTCTATCTATCGGCTGAGACTGAAAAAGTCACAAATTTCTGGAGACCTCAGCTGCCTTCCAAGATGATCCCTTTCCAGTCCTTCAATAACATCTCCTTCTTCCAGCCTTCTGCTTTCCTGATGATTGGCATCCCTGGGCTGGAGGCCATTCATGGCTGGATCTCCATCCCCCCTCCTCCATGTACACTGCGGCCATCACTGGAAACTGCCTGATCCTCTTGGCTGTGAGGAGGAGCCCCAGCCTGCACCAGCCCATGTACTACTTCCTGTCCATACTGGCCCTCACCAACGTGGGCCTCACCTTGGCCTCAATCCCCACCACGCTGGCTGTGCTCTGGTTTGACCATCGGCTCATCGGCTTCACCGCCTGTCTGGTCCAGATGTTCTTCCTCCACGTCTTCTCCGTGGTGGAGTCCTCGGTGCTCCTGGCCATGTCGTTTGATCGCTTTGTGGCCGTCTCCAACNCACCACGCTGGCTGTGCTCTGGTTTGACCATCGGCTCATCGGCTTCACCGCCTGTCTGGTCCAGATGTTCTTCCTCCACGTCTTCTCCGTGGTGGAGTCCTCGGTGCTCCTGGCCATGTCGTTTGATCGCTTTGTGGCCGTCTCCAACCCCTTGCGCTAGGCCTCTGTCCTCACAAACAATATCATCATCAGGACTGGGCTGGCCATCGTGGCTCGTGCTACCCTGTCTCTCTTCCCAGTGGCTTTCCTGCTTAAACGTCTGAACTTCTGCCTTAATAAGACCATTTTGTCCCATTCTTTCTGCTTTCATTCTGATGTGATGAGAAGAGCCTGTGCTGACATCACCATAAACATCCTCCTTGGGCTGTATGTGGCTGTGTCCACTGCAGGCATAGATTCGCTGCTCCTCGCCCTGTCCTACACCTTCATCCTGTGCACGGTCCTGGGTCTGGCCTCTCCCAGGGAGCGTATCCGGGCCCTCAACACTTGTGCTTCTCATGTTTTAGCTGTTCTGGTTTTCTACATCCCAGTCATAGGCGTGTCCATGATCCACCGTTTTGGGAGACACCTTCCCCCCATAGTACACGCCCTTGCTGCCTGCGTGTACCTGGTGGTGCCCCCTGTGCTCAACCCCGTCATCTACAGTGTCAAGTCCAAGCCCATCAGGGAGGCCATGCTCTGGGTGCTGAGGAGGAAATGCCAGATGCCTACAAGATTGGGGGCCTTGAAAAAAGTTTGGCAAATCAAAATTTCAACTCCTGGATAGATCAAGTNTGTGCTCAACCCCGTCATCTACAGTGTCAAGTCCAAGCCCATCAGGGAGGCCATGCTCTGGGTGCTGAGGAGGAAATGCCAGATGCCTACAAGATTGGGGGCCTTGAAAAAAGTTTGGCAAATCAAAATTTCAACTCCTGGATAGATCAAGTCCCACCATAGCACTGTTTTGGGCATCTGGGAAAAGAGATGATTGATAATCATGGGAAACTTTCATTTATTTATTTATTCTTTCATTATTTCACATACATTTTTTCAATGCTAACTTTTTTCTGGTCCTATGCTAAGTACAAGGAATACAGAAATGACTCATAAATGGTATTTCCCTTCAAACATCTCACCTTTGAATATACATAAAAATTACACATCAAAAAATGTTTAAGTAAGTGTACATGCTCAGCTGTATCTGATTCTTCAACCCTGTGGATTATAGCCCACCAGGCGCAGTGCTAAAGCATCCTCCTGCCAATGTAGGAGACGTGGGTTCAACCCCTAGACTGAGAAGATCCCCTAGAAAAGGATGGCAACCCACTCCAGTATTCTTACCTAGAGAATCCCAGGAACTAGTTTGTCATATATTTTCTTCCAAGGAACAAGTGTCTTTTAATTCTATGGCTACAGTCACCACCTGCAGTGATTTTGGAGCCCAAGAAAATAAAATGTGCCCCCATTTTCATTTTTTCCCCCATCTATTTGCCATGAAGTGATGGGACAGGATTCCATGATCTAAGTTTTTTGAATGCTGAGTTTTAAACCAGTCTTCTGCCATTAGGGTGGTGTCATCTACATATCTGAGACTGTTGATATTTCTCCCAGCAATCTTGGTTCCAGCTTGTGCTTCATCTAGCCCAGAATTTCGCATGATGTACTCTTCACAAGTTAAATAAGCAGGGTGACAATATACAGCCTTGATGTACTCCTTTCCCAGTTTGGAACCAGTCCGTTGTTCCATGTCCAGTTCTGTTTCTTCTTGAGCTACATACACGTTTCTAAGGAGGCAGGTAAGGTGGTCTGGTAGTCCCTCTCAAAACTGACATCCTGTTATGCACCTGACAAATGGGTCAAATNGTGACAATATACAGCCTTGATGTACTCCTTTCCCAGTTTGGAACCAGTCCGTTGTTCCATGTCCAGTTCTGTTTCTTCTTGAGCTACATACACGTTTCTAAGGAGGCAGGTAAGGTGGTCTGGTAGTCCCTCTCAAAACTGACATCCTGTTATGCACCTGACAAATGGGTCAAATGATTATTTTCAAGTGTATAAGTGCTCTCTCTAAAACCCAAGGAAGACTAATAGGTTCTGTGCCTCTTTGGAGGAAGTAGGAAGAACAAGGTGAAATAATTTTCCCTTTACCTTGGAGAGGGTAGGCTGACAAGACACAGAGCTTCACTGATGTGTCTGGCTGCCTAATATTTGAGCACTTTTCCTCCCGCTCTATGATGTGCAAATGTCTTTTTTTATATATAATAATTTTAATGATGGCCTTAGCCTCTGGGTAACCAGAATTGTGGCTGGACCAGCCCTTGGGGTTCTTATTATTTTTCAAGATTTTTAAAAGGTTTTTTTAAATTTGTTACAATATTGTTTCTGTTGTATGCTTTGGCATTTTTGGCCACAATGCAAGTGAGATCTTAGCTCCCCAACCAGGGATTGAACCCACAACCCCTACGTTGGAAAGTAAAGTCTTAACCACTGGACCACTAGGGAAGTCCCCTATGTACATACGTTTTATGAGGATATTCAGAGGATTTACCACTTTCTGGTCTCTTCTCCAAAACCTTGGCCAGTGATCTTAATACCCATGTCCAAATATCATGCTCCTTCAGTTTTTGAAAATTCTTTTGGTGAAAAGCATTTTTCCTTCTGTGACATAGGCATTCCTTTTTTCCTCATGACCTACTTTGGAGTGTTCAGTTTAGTTATTGGTCACAAGTAATGTCATCTCTGTGTTGGCTAACTCTGCCTCTTTCCAGCAAAGAGAAAGATATTCTTTTTAAAATGATGTGTACAGCATAGATGGGCCCCTGAAGCATCAAAACCTGTTGAAAGCATTTTTACAGAGGGCTGGGGTAGATTACCAGAGAGTCTCTACATTCCGGAGAGTTCTAATGGCTCATGTCTCTAATTGACCAGGGTTTCCCTTTCTCCTGAAACTCCCTTCAGCTTCTTCCATCTTTCTTACCCTTTCATCACATGTTCCCATCCCAGGGGTGAAGCACAATAGAAAAAACTTTCTCTGTGGCCTAAAGCCTGATATCCTTAGAGATGGTCTGCATTCCCCTGAAGCAGCAAAAGAGGAGTGTCTTGGCTGCAGAGTCTTCCCCGGTTTATGTAAGAAGTGGCGCAACAAAGTAGCCTGGGGAAGCAGCCAGGATGAGTAGCCAGGGCCCAGACTGAGAACCTTCTCTATGTCCAGCGTCGTGGAAGATACTTCTGTTATCTCTCCCTCTCCTCCTTCAAAATAAGAGTCAAATAGAGATAAGTGACAGAAGCAGAGGTAGCAGAGAAATATGGAGACAGGAGTACTAAGTACCCTCAGTGGTAGTTTCACATTCTGTGTAAGGGAAAGATCAAGGATAATCTTTTCCTGTGGCTCCTGGATTAGCTCAGAGAAGGCCTCAAAATCCCAAGCTCTGTTTCTAAGACTGATGTCTATATTGGTGATCCAGAGTGGTAATGGTTAAGGGTACTAAATCTCTTCTGGGCTATCATTCTAGAAAAATAGAAAGATGCATGCTTGGCAACACACAAGCATAGTATGCAAATTACTCTGGTGACTTTCATTCATTCACTTGTTCATCACAGCAACCAAATTCCCAAGATATAGCATACATTGTGCTGAATAAAGCCTTATGAATATAAATCAGAATTGCTGTTCTTGGGAAGCTCAAGCTAGCTGAGAGGAGAGAGAAATCAGAAATCACCAGGTAAATGACTGAATGATTGAACGGGGTTCCTAAGAGATGTGAATGAAGAAACAGAGTGGGGAAAAATATGGTTGGGCATGTGGAGGGTTGTTTAGCTAAAACAAACGTGTAGGAGCCTGAGAACCTTAAGGGAAGGAGAATCAGAGGGGAAAAAAACAATAAAAGGAAAAGGTAGGAAAGTGAAAAACAAATCTATCTTAGGAACACTGGGTCTTGCAATCATAGAATGTCAGAATTAGAAAAAGAGATAATCTGTCTCAGTTCCTGAGGAAACTGAGGATCACAAGGAGAAACTGACAGATTTTTAGTAAGCTTGGTACCTAGTGCAGTCTGTGGCAAACAGTGCAGTTTATTTGGAACAAGGTATTATGTGACAAACAGGTTTAAGATTAGATCATTCAATGCTGTATCCTCACTAGAAACTTGACTTCTCCAAAAGTCAGTGTCTTTCATTGATATATGTGGGAAAAATTAAATATATCCCACCATGTGGCTTCAGAGTGGAGAGAATTCATTGTTCATCATAACTTGACTAACTTCTAATCTGTGCAATACATAACCAGCACAACTCAATGATACAGTGGCATAACTCTAATTCTCTACATTAAAATAAATTGGAATGCATTGTATCTGCTGTATGCTGTGTGATAGTGTTACTCCACCAGTTACAAAGCATGGAGACAAAACTGAGGGTCTCTGCTCCTGTGCTTGCCCCAGAAATTCTGAAGCTTTGAAGGGATGTACACCCAAGTGACAGTACAGAGCTCCAGCCAAAGGCACTGGTGGACTGGCCTAGAAAGTGATTAAGAAGTTCAGTGGTGTAGGAATACACCAATTTCAGTGTGGGAAAAAAAAAATTAGGAAAATGGAACTGATTGAAGTAGCTTGAGAAATCTGCCAGGAGAGAAGGTGGTCGTTTAGGTAAGAGAAATGATACCAGCCAAGCATCCACCCTAAGAAACTGTAAAAGAAATGATGAGATTATGAACTATAGAATTAGGGACTGAATGATAGGAAGGAGAGCACACATGTAAGGCATATTGGGCAGATAGAGGAAGTTGATGAAAGGACATCTATTAGCTTTAATTCTAGGCAGATTATCCAATAGTAAGGTTGTAAGTGCACATATGTCTGTGAAGGCCCCCATCACACTTCTCAAAGCAGTATGGATAGACCCAAATCCTTGGGATTCATTGTTGACCTTAATTCTTTTAATAAATTCATTTTCAAAAATTTAACAAGACCCTTCTTTGGGCATTTCTCTTCGGCCCAGTCATCCATGAATCAAACATGTTTTCAATTCTATAATGCATTAATGCCTAGGATAAGACCTCAACTACCTTCCTCTTTAAAATCAACCCTTTTTCCAATATTTGGAGGATAGGGGAATAGTAGTTTTCTTTTCCTTCCTCTCCTTTCATTGAGTTTACAGACTTGATTATTTATTTTGTCATTTATTTATTCAAACAAGCAAATATTGACTGAAAATCTGCTCTGTTCCAGGCACTGCACAATGCAAGAGCTCTGTGTCAGCAAATACAACCATATGGCTGTAGTATTCACATCTCTTACAGTCTCAGTGAGACAGAACAAAAGATTTCAAGGAAAGAAGCAATCATAAAATTTTAAAATATGTGGAGTGGTATCAAGGAAACTAAGTATGTGTAGGGTGAGGATAATGGGTTTGGTATATGGCTCTTGGCACCTACTTAATGAGGGTCAACCCAAATGGTCTCTGAGAAAATGATATTTAAGATCTAAGGACAGAGGAGTCTTTGTCTTCTTTATTCCAGGTGTCACCATGTCCATGATACACCATTTTGGGAGGCACGTTCCCACTGTGGTACATGCCCTTGTTTCCTACGTGTACCTGGTAGTGCCCCCTGCGCTCAACCCCATCATCTATAGTGTCAAGTCCAAGCCCATCAGGGAGGCCATGCTCAGGATCCTAAGGGAGAAAGAAAGAGGCTGATGTAATTATGACATGTTACAGAGTCTGGTGAAAGTGCTGCACTCAATATGCCAGCAAATTTGGAAAACTCAGCAGTGGCCACAGGACTGGAAAAGGTCAGTTTTCATTCCAATTCCAAAGAAAGGCAATGCCAAAGAATGCTCAAACTACCACACAATTGCACTCATCTCACATGTTAGTAAAGTAATGCTCAAAATTCTCCAAGCCAGGCTTCAGCAATACGTGAACTGTGAACTTCCTGATGTTCAAGCTGGTTTTAGAAAAGGCAGAGGAACCAGAGATCAAATTGCCAACATCTGCTGGATCATGGAAAAAGCAAGAGAGTTCCAGAAAAACATCTATATCTGCTTTATTGACTATGCCAAAGCCTTTGACTGTGTGGATCACAATAAACTGTGGAAAATTCTGAAAGAAATTGGAATACCAGACCACC
>SJYX01024262.1:325097-355708 GCA_006410675.1 Oreotragus oreotragus | reverse complement strand
ATGATCCAGTGGATATTTGCAATTTGATCTCTGGTTCCTCTGCCTTTTCTAAAACCAGCTTGAACATCTGGAATTTCACTGTTCATGTATTGCTGAAGCCTGGCTTGGAGAATTTTGCGCATTACTTTACTAGCTTGTGAGATGAGTGCAATTGTGCGGTAGTTTGAGCATTCTTTGGCATTGCCTTTCTTTGGGATGGGAATGAAAACTGACCTTCTCCAGTCCTGTGGCCTCTGCTGAGTTTTCCAAATTTGCTGGCATATTGAGTGCAGCACTTTCACAGCACCATCTTTCAGGATTTGAAAGAACTCAACTGGAATTCCATTATCTCCACTAGCTTTGTTCCTAGTGATGCTTTCTAAGGCCCACTTGACTTCACATTCCAGGATGTCTGGCTCTAGTTGAGTGATCACACCATTGTGATTATCTTGGTCATGAAGATCTTTTTTGTACAGTTCTTCTGTGTATTCTTACCTCCTCTTCTTAATATCTTCTGCTTCTGTTAGGTCCATACCATTTCTGTCCTTTATCAGCAGAGAACAGACATAGAGAACTGGAGAGAACAAAATAGATAACCGTGAAACATACCAAACTACCTATTCATCTGGTCATCCTTTCACATGCAATGGGTCAGTCACACTGGGTCCCATTCCAGTCTTTCCCATCCCTATATCAAAGCTTGTTATTCCTCTTTGCTATTTTTATGGTTTCTTTCTCAAATTTAATGTCTAATCTCATGTTGTCAGAATCTTTTACTAACCCTTTGGTGGAGAACAGCCACTCCTTCCCACCCTGGGACCAACAGCATGAGCATCATCCAGCACTTGGTTAGAAATGCCAATTCTCAGGACCCATCCCAAATTTACCAGAAATCTGTGTTTTAACAAATAGTTCAAGGGATGCTGATGCACTTTTCATTTGAGAACCACTGCTCTATTTTGTTGTCTTGTTTTATTCGGAGCACTTGTATTCATGCGAATTTGTCACTGGGAGATATTGAAGGGAAAAGGAGAAGAGGGTGGCAGAGGAAGAGTTGGGTAGATAGTATCACTGACTCAATGGACAGGAGTTTGAACAAATTCCAAATGATAATGAAGGACAGGGAAGTCTGGCATGCTGCACTTCATGGGGTTGCAAAGAATCAGACACGACTTGGTGACTGAACAGTAACAACAATCTTTATTGTCTGTCTCCTACTACTGGAATATAAGCTGCATGACACAGGGATTTTGACCTCATTTGCGGCTGTATTCCCAGTACCCAGAACAGGACCTGCCTGATACATAGGAGGTACTAAAAAGTATTTGTTGAAAAGTATATTGAAATATAAGTGACAGCAGCATCTGGGTGTTGAGAATCTAGATGAATTTTATTTCTTTACAATTTGTATATATTTTCTAAATTGTAAACCATAAGCATATGTCATTTTATAATTACAAAAAAAATAATTCACATCATAAGATGATATATACATAAGTCTATATTTCCCATATTGATAGCAACAGAACAATCTACTTTAGCCTCTGCTGGAGTCCTATGATCTCCATGGCAACAAAAGCTGCAATATTATCTTAATATTGAATTTAGCATTATTATGATAAGCTTCTGAACAGTATCTTCAGGGGTGGGTAATTAAAACACAAGACCAAACTTTCACTAGCACTTGACTGTTTTACAAGCAAACAATTTTTTTTTCAAATAACATGCACTTGATCTTACTCTTCCATCTATAATTTTCTAAAGTGAAAGTGAAGGTCACTCAGTCATGTCTAACTCTGTGACTCCATGGACTATAGAGTCCATGGAATTCTCTAAGCCAGAATACTGGGGTGGGTAGCCTTTCCCTTCTCCAGGGGATCTTCCCAACCCAGAGATCGAACCCAAGTCTCCCACACTGCAGGCAAAGTCTTTAACCAGCTGAGACACAAGGGAAGCCCTTGTAGAATAGGTAGAAAGGGAAAAGGAATAGGAAATAGGTAGAAGGGAATTTTCTAAAGTGTCTCTTTTTGAAATTACTCTGTTTAAGTATATCTTCACCCCAATCTAGTTTGCATAAGTAATCCTGAAACCCACCATATCAACAACAATAACACAATCAGTGTATTTAGAAGAACTCCCAATAATAATTATGTTGTTTGATACAGATTCTTCCCCTATTGAGGTACAATAGTTCAGTTTTGAATGGTCACCCAAGAAATTCACTTAATTGACAGGAAATCTGAACACTTCTCCTAAGAGAGCATCATTCCAGCAAAATAGAATGTCTTGTTTCATTGTCATGACCGTAGATCTCCATCCTGACTACTATGCTGCTGCTGCTGCTAAGTCACTTCAGTCGTGCCCGACTCTGTGTGACCCCATAGACGGCAGCCCACCAGGCTCCCCCATCCCTGGGATTCTCCAGGCAAGAATACTGGAGTGGGTTGCCATTTCCTTCTCCAATGCATGAAAGAGAAAAGTGAAAGTGAAGTCACTCAGTCTGTCTGACTGTTAGCAACCCCATGGACTGCAGCCCACCAGGCTCCTCCGTCCATTGGATTTTCCAGGCAAGAGTACTGGGGTGGGGTGCAATTGCCTTCCCCCCTGACTACTATAGATATGTCTAAAATAGTGTCTCTCTGTGGATGAGAAATTTTTTTTTTCAAAGACTTCCTCTATCTTTGAATAAATGATAGACTGGGTCTAGTCCTAATTCCACCATCAATTTCCTGTGTTACCATGGGCAAGCCACTTGACTTTCCTTTCTCATGGGTCAAGAAAGGATTTTATCAAATGAGTTTTTAAGCTGTTTCTAGCTCCAAAGCTTATTGGTATCCATATATCGGGATTTCACTATGGTGGGTGTCACTTGCTCAGGTTTTAGTCAATATCAACTGAAGGGACTAAGGTTTAAATAAAAAAGAAGGTAGCACTACTGAACCATGGCAAGCCTGGCTTCACTATATACCTTTGAGACATACAACTATTCCTGACCTTAAAAGCTGGAGGGAGAAAAAAAAAATGTCAAGCTCAGTTATAAAGTGCAAACATGCACCAGGCACTATTTTCTGTGTTTTACATCTATTTACCTATGTAACCTCCTCCAAGCATCTGTGAGCTAGGTTTCAGTATTATCTCCACTTTCCTAGTAAAGAAATTGAGGTCAAAGTGAAAAATCTCAAAGGTCAAAGGTTACAAAAAGTCAGACTTGGATTCAAACTGAGGTTGGCTGATTCCAGAGCCTACAACATTCCAGTTACCCACAACTAGTCACCTCTGCCAGGCCAGCTTGTGTGGCTCCCTTGCCAGGGCCCACAGGTGCCAAGTCAGAAGAATAGTGATTCTCAGGGTCCCCATCCTGGAGGCGGAGCCCCAACCAGTTAGGTTCACTACTGCCATGCCAGCACTTCGGAGGAAGGACACCCTTGACTTTGAGCACTGGCTCGAGTCAACTACCCAGCCCTTGGGCTTCAGCTGCTTCCCTGAGCCTCTGCCTTGACTTGGCCCAAGATAGGAGAAGGGGCACAAATCCAGACAGACACACTGACATCCTTGCTCAAGCTTTGCATAAGTTTAGTGACAAAGCACGGATTTCTCTTTTGCAATTTTGTTCCACATGAGTGTGTTAGTCTCCTTGAATGGATACTGAGTTCCACTGAGCATAGATATTCAATAGGACCTCACTTGTAGCCCTTAGAGCCTCAAATGTTTACTGAGCTTCTAGTCAGCACCAGGTGCACTTCCAGGTCCTGGGACTACGTGATGAATACAAGTGGTCTGTCCTCTTGAAAAGCTCATGAATTAGCCAGGGAGATGGGTATGTAATGCAAAATGCAAAATGCCAAGCTTGATGAAGCACAAGCTGGAATCAANATTCAATAGGACCTCACTTGTAGCCCTTAGAGCCTCAAATGTTTACTGAGCTTCTAGTCAGCACCAGGTGCACTTCCAGGTCCTGGGACTACGTGATGAATACAAGTGGTCTGTCCTCTTGAAAAGCTCATGAATTAGCCAGGGAGATGGGTATGTAATGCAAAATGCAAAATGCCAAGCTTGATGAAGCACAAGCTGGAATCAAGATTGCCAGGATAAATAGCAATAACTTCCGATAAGTAGATGACACCACCATTATGGCAGAAAGCTAAGAAAAATTAAACAGCCTCTTGATGAAAGTGAAAGAGGAGAGTGAAAAAGTTGGCTTAAAACTCAACATTCAGAAAACTAAGATCATAACATCTGGTCCGATCACTTCATGGCAAATAGATGAAGAAATAATGGAAACAGTGAGAGACTTTATTTTGGGGGACTCCAAAATCACTGCATATGGTGACTGAAGCCATGAAATTAAAAGACGCTTGCTACTTGGAAGAAAAGCTATGACCAAACTAGACAGCGTATTAAAAATCAGAGACATTACTTTGCCAACAAAAGTCCATCTAGTCAAAGCTATGGTATTTCCAGTAGTCATGTATAGATCTGAGAGTTGGACTGTAAAGAAAGTTCAGTGCTGAAGAATTTATGCTTTTGAACTGTGGTGTTTTGAGAAGACTCTAAAGAGTCCCTTCGACTGCAATGAGATCCAACTGGTCAATCCTAAATGAAATTAGTCCTGAAAATTCATTGGAAGTACTAAAGGCAGGAGAAGGGGACAACAGAGGATGAGGTGATTGGATGGCATCACTGACTTAATGGATATGAGTTTGAGCAAGCTCCAGGAGTTGGTGATGGACGAGGGAGTCTGGCGTGCTGCAGTCCATGCTGTCGTAGAGTTGGACATGACTGGGCAACTGAACTGAAACTAAACAGGTATATAAACAACCCAAATAGATAAGTGGCATAAAAGTGCAATGACCAAAGGGCTGTACAGGGAGGACAGAGTTGTACATCTGCATGTGTAGTGGGCAGCCAGATTCAGACTGTGAGTTTTACAGTCAGCCACAACTTGGTTTGAATTCTGACTTTTCCCCTTACAAGCTATGTGACAGGAAAGAAACAGAAAGAAACCTCATGTTTCTGAGCCTCAAGGATCTCATTTGTAGAAAGGGAATAGGAAAGAGACTTAAATAGAAAAACCACTTGGCAAATCCCTGGCATGGAGTGTGTACTGAATCCATAGCAGCTACTCCTATTGGAGAAATCATCAAAGACTTGTAGTAGCCCTTGAAAAATGGAGAATGAGGGGACTGTATTTCAGTTAGAGAAAAGAGCATGGGACATGGCATGCTGCTAAGTTGCTTCAGTCGTGTCCAACTCTGTGCAACCCCATAGACAGCAGCCCACCAGGCTCCGCCATCCCTGGGATTCTCCCGGTAAGAACACTGGAGTGGGTTGCCATTTCCTTCTCCAATGCATGAAAGTGAAAAATGAAGGTGAAGTCGTTCAGTCGTGTCTGACTCCTAGCAACCCCATGGACTGCAGCCTACCAGGCTCCTCCGTCCATGGGGTTTTCCAGGCAAGAGTACTGGAGTGGAGTGCCATTGCCTTCTCTGGGGACATGGCATAGAGGGAAGAAAAAGAAAATTTGTTACAGGAAAGGAAAGTCACTTGGTATGACTGCTGTTATTATCCAGCTCTGGGGATGGAGTAAAGAGAGGTCAGGAGAGGCTGTCTTCAATTGGATTGATAAGGACCTTGAACATCACAATCAAAGGATTTTGAACTTCAGCCTGTAGTTAAAAAAGAATGTTAAAAGGACATTAAACATGGATTAAAGTAGAAAGATGATGTATCATTTCATCTATGTCTTTAATGCCTCAGGAAGTGAGTGTGATTATTACTGAGATTATGGTAATCCCTAAATCAATCTCTTTCAGAAAGACTTTAATTCCAAGGGAAGAAACTGATGAAACAGCTGCTGACCAGCAATGATTCATTCCCTAATCACAATTCTAAAAACTGTCCAATAATAGATTTTCTGAAATAATCATGGTCCAGCAGGGAAAATATGCTGCTGGTTGAACAATTTTTATTCCATAAAGTGAAGGAAAAAACACTTAGCTAGTTAACCAATCTTGAGTTTATTTATTTTTTTAATTTATATCACCTTAAAATGGAAAAGGAGCAAGTGAAGGCTGTATAGTGTCACCCTGCTTATTTAATTTCTATGCAGAGTACATCATGAGAAATGCTGGGCTGGATGAAGCACAAGCTGGAATCAAGATTGCCGGGAGAAATATCAACAGCTTCAGATATGCAGATGGCACCATCCTAATGGCAGAAAGTGAAGAGGAACTGAAGAACCTCTTGATGAAAGTGAAAGAGGAGAGTGAAAAAGCTGGCTTGAAACTCAACATTCAAAAAACTAAGATCATGGCATCTGGTCCCATCACTTCATGGCAAACAGATGGGGGAAAAGTGGAAACAGTGACAAATTTTATTCACTTGGGCTCCAAAATCACTGCAGATGGTGACGGCAGCCAAGAAATTAAAAGGCGTTTGCTCCTTGGAAGAAAAGCTATGACCAACCTAGACTACATATTAAAAAGCAAAGACATTTTGCTATCAAAGGTCTATATAGTCAAAGCTATGGTCTTTTCCATAGTCATGTATGGATTTGAGAGTTGGACAATAAAGAAGGCTGAGCACTGAAGAATTGATGTTCTTGAACTGTGCCGTTGGAGAAAACTTTTGAGAGTACCTTGTACTGCAAGGAGGTCCAACCAGTCCGTCCTAAAGGAAATCAGTCCGGAATATTCATTGGAAGGACTGATGTTGAAGCTAAAACTTCAAAACTTTGGCCACTTGATGTGAAGAACTGACTCATTTGAAAAGATCCTGATGCTGGGAAAGATTGTAGGTGGGAAGAGAAGGGGAAGACAGAGGATGAGATGGTTGGATGGCATCACAGACTCAATGGACATGAGTTTGAATAAACTCTGGGAGTTGATGATGGACAGGGAGGCCTTACATGCTTCAGTCCATGGGTCGCAAAGAGTGGGACATGACTGAGCAACTGAAATGAATTGAACTGAACTGGACTGCAAGGAGATCAAACCAGTCAATCCTAAAAGAAATCAACATAAATACTCATTGAAAGGACTGATGCTGAAGCTGAAGCCCCAATCCTTTAGCCACTTGATGGGAAAAGCTGACTCACTGGAAAAGACCCTGATGCTGGGAAAGACTGAGGGCAGGAGGAAAAGGTATTACAGAGAATGAAAGGGTTGGATGCCATCATTGACTCAATGAACGTAAGTTTGAGCAAACTCTGGGAAATATTGAAAGACAGGGAAGCCTGGTGTGCTACAGTCCATGGGGTCACAAAGAATTGAACGTGACTTAGAGACTGAACAACAGCAACAATAAAGGCCCATATTTTCCAAGATTGGAACCACCCAAAATTTTCCTGAAAGATTCCCAAAGGCAGTTCAACCAGGTCACAGAGCCTGGGGAAGGTCTATGCTGGATGCTGACTTCATTTTTACATCTGTCTCTCCTACCCCTGGGTTGAAAATGCCAGTAGCTGTTGGACGATTTTGCAGCATTCATCTTAAGGGCCTGTTGGTACTATTTTTGCCCCCAGAATCCATCAGCCATAGGTTAGGAATTTTTGTTTCCATTTTTCAAAATGTGTTTTTCTCTTTCCAGATGAAGTCTGGATCCTAAGCCTGGTCATTCTCTGATGGTACTGAAAAATATATTCACAATTATAAATGCCTCATAGCACTGCCTCCGTTGGCCTTTGGGACAGAGTCCCCAAAGTAATTCCTTGGTTGACAATCATAGAATGGAAAGTAATGAGATTTCTCCAGTGGCCAATGCCCTAAAGTCTGTTTCAGAGCAGTAGGCTTTGCTTCCATAGCTCCAAACATTGCCATCCCTCTAACTCCCTTGACTATGGCTTCAAAGAACATCACCATGAACCCCATCCTCAGCATCAGGACTAGGCAGGTAAAAAATGCCCTAAGCACAGCCAACTTCCAGGTGTGACACCACTCTGAAGAGACTTGCAGAAAAACCATTGGGTCCCATCTTTATTCTAAAACCCTGTGTGAGATTCCTCGAGACAATTTTAACTCTACAGGTGACTCTACAAGAGTAACAGGAAATGACAGCTTCTTCCTGCTTTGCACAGACATACACTCAACTAATGGTCTGACCGCTGTGGGAACTAGAAAGAATGTGTCACCTGAAAACAGAAAAGACCTGGGGTCTAGTCCCAAGTGAGAACAGAAATATATATACCATGTTGAATATGATCATTATGATGCAGGTGCCCAGGTGTCAGTTTCTTCACCTATAAATTGACAAGTCTAGACTGTAGAGTCTTCAATGCTCCTTCTGTTTCAAACAGGTTATGATTCTTGGCCAGATTTCTCTTCCTGTTCTTCTCCAAGTGTCATACATCTGTGGCTCTCAGAAACTCTGTCTTTCGATTCAAAGAGCCTTTAATATTCATTTAGAAGATGTAGACTTTTTAATTAATCAAAATGTTCAATGTACTATTTTGACATTTACAAAGATGGATATAATTTTAAACTCTTATTTTGTGTCTGATTATTCTATAAAGCATTTCAAAGCTCATGGCCATGTGGGAAATGAAAGATACAAGCATGCGTTAATGAGCAACATATCAAGCAATCTGGAGACTCTTCAATTAATCTGTTTTCCAGACTGTTCTCTCAGGTTTCACCCTATTAAAAATCTGCCATCTTTCTTCCAATGAGACAACTTCCTCACACTCCACTAATAAATCACCTAAGCATTTCACCTTGACTAGAAGAGAATAATTCACCTACCTTAAATAAACCTTCCACAAAGGTGTATACTGGGTGATAAAGCTTGACCTACACTCATGATGAAACTGAGTGAGAGAAGAGCGACTGTTTTGTGCCTACATATCAAGTAGCTCAGCAGAAGACAGAGGCCTTTCACATACCTCCACAGTGACCCTCCTACAGCAGTAGGACCAGATGTGTGGCCAGGTATCTGCTGAACTCTCCTTATAGGGACATGCCAAAACCATAGTCCAGGTTTGGTGCTATAGTCTCAATTTCAAATATCTTTTCCAAGGTTTGTATAAATTGTCAAAATATCCTGATTATTCTAATATTCCAGTATTCGGGTGAGTTATACCAGCATGCATCTTCTCAAAAGTAACACCAAGGTCTTGAGTGTCCTGACCACATGAGGGCCCCTCACATCTGGAAATGTGGTCTATCACAAGATTGAGAAAACTGTAAGTATATCCTAACCATAGTCAGTGTCAACAGACGGACACAAAGTTTTTTCTCTTTTTTTTCCCTTCTGGTGCCCTTGTACTCAAAATGGAACTTCATCCATGGTCCCAGGAAGTCCTCTTTCCTCACTGATTTCCCCTTATTTTGCCTTCTTTACCCACCTCTTTCTTCTTGGACCTCACCCAGAAAGGTCAAAGCCCAGGGCCCTCCATTCCCCCATTGATCCTCATAGCCCACTCCAGACTCAGCTTAGGACCTTCAGAGAAACAGTGAATTCCCAACTATCACTCACTGCATGCTGGGTGTTGTCCGATCATTTTTCATAAGCATTTGCTCCTCACAGCAACTGTTTAAGCTAACTGCATTTATTGCCTTCATTTCACAGATTACAAAACAACTGAGGCACAGAGAGATTAAATGGCTCACCCAGACTAAACACAATGAGTAAACTCTGGCGCCAAGTTTCAAACCTCTTCATTAGGCTTCCAGAGTTCAGGTTCACAACCACTGCACAGACATTTAAGACACCAGGTCGTTACAAGATGAGCCTGTTTCATGTCAACAGAGACTGCCTCTTGTAATCCAATTTTAAGGAAGTTAAGGTAGGCCTGCAAACATGAATTCTTCCTACTTGACATGGGGAAAGACAGAAACAAATGGGGCCGATAGGCCCCAATCTCCTGTCCTAACACATTCACGCATTTTCCATTTTAGTTTAGAAAAATGTGGTCAGTCCAAAGGAAATCACTGCACTTCCTCCAAGACTAAAGCTCACAGGTGCCAAGTGACTGAAGGGACTCACAGTGATTGCAGCCGGAACCTTGGGGGAGGGGGAATGCTGCACGGTACAGGATGCAATCTGTATGGATCTGGAGCATCCTTGTGGTCATGTTTACTTATTTAAGCCAGAAGTTACAAATAATACCATTCTTACATATTAAACACAGAGATCTTTGTAGAGAAGTCATTTAAACTTAGGGAAAATTCAACCAACAAAACAAAAAGACATCAATTATCTAAGACCTGTTTTTGAAATCATTCAAAGAATGGTGGGAGAGGAAAAATAATTTTCCCACTATCCTTCTAGGTTCTTGGCTGAGATCCCCATCACAGGAGGAAAACAACAGAATGTTAACAGCATGTATGCCTTCTATACACAAGGGAAAGACTGAGGAAATCTAAGTGAGTCCTGAAGTGGCCAAAGTCACCCCCTTAAATATCATCTCCAGCTAAAGACAAATGAAGAAGTTTGGGATGGGGGGAGTCAGTTATGAGAGGTTATCAGGCAAAGTACAATAAAGAAGGGTAAGGTTGTTACATAGATTTAGGTCACTTGCCATCTCCATTGATAATAAGTGTTTCTGGACATTTACAGTCATCCTTCTCTTCCTGGTACAGAGAGGGAGACACCCTTACAAATGGAGATTTCCCTTATAAATGTACATGTATCTTACAGAAGGCTAACATGCTCAGTCACTTCAGTCACGTCTGACTCTTTGCAACTCTATGAACTGTAGCCCACCAGGCTCCTCTGTCCATGAGATTTCCCAGGCAAGAATACTGGAGTGGGTTGCCATTTCCTTCTCCAGGAGATCTTCCTGATCCAGGGATTGAACCAACGTCTCCTGCATCTCCTGCGTTGGCAAGTGGATTCCTTTACTGACGCACTTCCTAAGTCTGCTTGTTCTTAAAATATAATCTGCTCAAAACAATCTTTATGCCAAAGAAGCATATGTTAGGGTGGCAAGTTCTGCTTCCCTTCCTAATCAAACAGGGGAGAAAATTAATTCAGGAAAAAAATCATTGTCTTTATAAGCTGAATGTTTCAAAATCATAAGTCAGCACAGAATGAAAGATAATGATAACATCTGAGTATAGATTAGCTTCTATGATTGCATCTCCTCTTGTTTTTAAGCATATGGACCTCACCATGGAAACATAACATATAGAAAATTTGAAGCTTCAGAATATATTAAACAGCAAGTATTTGAATTCCACTTCTTTTCTCTAAATCTGAACAAACAGAATATTATTTCTGTCGGTTCCCAGTATTAGGCAGGAAAAGATTTAATAATGCAGTAAGCAGGGCCTTCCCATTCTCAAATGACATTTTAAATCAGGTTTTACTGGAAGCTTAATATTCTCCTCAGAATCCTTTAATACACAGAATCAGAAAAATAAAGAATTAGGAAAATGAGAACCATACTCTTTTTAGGTAAAAATACTTTGGGGCTAAAAAAATTTTATATGTCAAAGAATGCATAACCTATGCCTATTTAACGCATGACTCCCACTGGATTCTTTGTTCAAAGAATGTTGTTTTTTTTTTTTTTTAATGGAGTAATATGAGGAAAAAAATCTCTTTGGGAACCCATATCCCTGAGCATGTAATCGCTAGACATCTGTAGTCTTTCTGTTACTGCATGTACACCAACAAAAAAATGTGTCAGTGAGAATAACCACTCTGTTTGCAGCATCTAAATATACTAGAAGCCTTGTCTACTAACCCTGTCCACCATGAGGAACCTGCTTGCTGATTTTAAATAGGCACACTGGTGCCCCCAGGAAAGCAATCTTTAAAGAGACCAGTCATCATTTATTTGATGGGTTTGAAAGATGTCTGAGCAGAAAGATGTTTGAAAGATGTCTGACTTGTGCACAGCAGGACAGGATATCTTACTTGCTAAGCCTTCACAGCTCAGACCTGTGTCTTGGGAACTTCTTCTTCTTTTTTTTTTTTTTTTAAAAGAATCCAATGGCTCTCATCTCTCCTTGGGAGATGGAAAATGCATAGTTGCTGGGACATTTGGCCTCTATTCAGGGAGTGCTCACTATGTGCCATAGTGTCCTAGGCAGTGAGGACAGAGCTTGGGGAAGAAAAGAGGCTTCTGATGTTCCTGGAGCTTACCTTCAAATGGGTGAAAGAACTGATCAAATAAAAAATAAATCAGTAATATTTATTCTTTTACAAATGTAAACACTTTATTCATACTTTGTCAGGAAATCAATGAGGCATTGGGGCAAGTTAACTGAGCTGTCCCATTCAACCTCTGGGATGACCTCCTTTGCTGAACATTCTGAAGAAACCAGTACCTATGCTGGCTGTTCTCTCACAGAGGTGGTTCCTTAGATCATGAGTATAGCCCTGAGTCACAGCACAGCTGATCAGAGACATCTCTAAGGAGTGGATTTCACCAGCAGTCGTCACGAAATCATCAAGCAGCACTCTGGTTTTCTATCTGCCATTTCCCCTTTGCACACAGGTCTCTCTCGGTAACCTCACAAGGAGGAGTTCTGGGCTAAATGAGATTAGAACATTGCTGGGTTCTCAACCTAATACCACTCAGTTCCCTTCAAATCTCATCACTACTTCTAACAGATCTTATTTTCTAGTCATTGCCTGGCAGAGCCTGGAATATTCAGATTAAACTATTTGCCAAATGTTATTTTTTTCAGGTTCTTGATTTTCTTCCCCAATGTAGCCACCTTCTTCAGATGCATTATCCTCAGCTGCCCTTTTTCACTTCTTCTTGGAAATCTCTCCCTCCCCAGAAACCTTTCCACAGGCAGATGAGATTATAAGCCACCACCTTCTAGCCCCCCTCCTACAGTTAGTTATTGACCTCTGGCAGCTTTGGTGCCTCAGAGAAGGCGATGGCACCCCACTCCAGTACTTGTGCCTGGAAAATCCCATGGACAGAGAAGCCTGGTGAGCTACAGTCCATGGGGTCGCGAAGAGTTGGACACAACTGAGCAACTTCACTTTTACTTTTCACTTTCATGCATTGAAGAAAGAAATGGCAACCCACTCCAGTGTTCTTGCCAGGAGAATCCCAGGGACGGGGAAGCCTGGTGGACTGCTGTCTATGTGGTTGCACAGAGTCGGACATGACTAAAGTGACTTAGCAGCAGCAGTAGCAGAAGCTTTGGTGCCCAATAGCATCCCTTCTTTCTTCATTGTCTCAAATGGGATCTACTGAGCACTGACTATATGCTAGGTACTAGTTTTGATGCCAGAAACATGGCACTGAGTAAATCAAGTCACATCCCTGCTCTAATGGGGCTTATTTTCATGAAGGCGTGTACTGACATAAACAAATGCACACCACACACCAGGCAGTAATGTGTGTGCAGGAAACTAAAGGAGGGGGAGGGGGTAGAGAGTGATTTTGAGATGCGATTCCCTGTCAATTGACCTTGATCCTACTCCACACTCCAGCCTCAGCAGTGAAGCTGTATCCAGTTTATAAACATGAGGACAATGGGCTGTTGTTGTTCAGCCACTGTTTGTCTGACTCTTTGCTACCCCATGGACTGTACCATGCCAGGCTTCCCTGCCCTTCACCATATCTCAGAGCTTGCTCAAACTCATGTCCATCAAGTTAGTGATCTCATCCAACCATCTCATTCTCTGTCATCCCCTTCTCATCCTGCCCTCAATCATTCCCAGCATCAGTGTCTTTTCCAATGAGTCAGCTCTTGCATAAGGTGGCCAAAATACTGGAGCTTCAGCATCAGTCCTTTCAATAAATATTCAGGATTGACTTTATTTTGGACTGACTAGTTTGATCTCCTTTCTGTCAAACTGGTTTGATCTCCTTGAGTCTTCACAGGACTCTTAAGAGTCTTCTCCAACACCACAGTTCAAAAGCATTAATTCTCTGGTTCTCAGCCTTCTTTACTATCACTATGGATGTGAGGTCCAACACTCACATCCATACATGACTACTGGAAAAACCATAGCTTTGACTATATGGACCTTTGTTGGCAAAGTAATGTGTCTGCTTTATAATATGCTGTCTAGGTTTGTCATACCTTTTCTTCCAAGGAGTAAGCATCATTTAATTTCACAGCTGAAGTTATCATCTTCNTACATGACTACTGGAAAAACCATAGCTTTGACTATATGGACCTTTGTTGGCAAAGTAATGTGTCTGCTTTATAATATGCTGTCTAGGTTTGTCATACCTTTTCTTCCAAGGAGTAAGCATCATTTAATTTCACAGCTGAAGTTATCATCTTCTGAATTTGGAACCCAACAAAATAAAATATGTCACTGTTTCCATGTTTCCCTCATCTATTTGCCATGAAAAAAAATTATTTCACATCACAGAGGTACATGGTAGAGCTTAAGTCTGTCTAAGGCCAAAGGTATCATTTCATCCACAATACCAGTCACACTGTAGATCTTGAAATGCCACATTAGAACTTTTCTCCTAAACCACTCGATCACCTGACAAATAAATATCTGCCTCTCTCACAAGATGACCTACCTCTTACTCTTGATAGCCATCATCTCCTTTTGACATTTGATATTTTAATCAGATCTTGGCTTTTTCCTAGCATATCTGGTTAAGTGAATGCCATCCCCAACATAATTTCCTTCCTTGTACAGTTTCTTTATTATAGCCACTCTGTTTTGTTGTTATCCATCCCCTCATACATGTTAACTTCTGAAATCTCAATATTTAATTAAAGATTATGATTTAGAGGTAAGTGCCAAGCTCTTACTATTCTTACTGAAATGGGGGTTTCTGAAGCAAACACATGCACATGAGATTGTTATATCTGAGAACCAGATGTTCCAAGATTCAAACTAAATATGTATCTAAGGCTCTAATGCAAATTTGCCTTTTAAAAATAACCTTAAAAGTGAAGTAAGTCAGAGAGAGAAAGAGAAATATTTGATATTGCCTATATGCAGAATCTAAAATGATACAAATGAACTTATTGACAAAACAGAAACAAACTCATAAACTTAGAAAATGAACTTAAGGTTACCACAGTGGATAGGTTGTGGGGAGGAATATTTAGAGAGTTTGGTATTGACATGTACACACTACTATATTTAAGATGGATAACCACCAAGGACCTACTATAGGAGCACAAGTAACTCTGCTCACTATTTTGTAACAACCTAATTGGGGGAAGAATTTGAAAAAGAATAGACACATGATATAACTGAATCACTTTTTTAAACACCTGAAAGTAACACAACACTGTTAATTGATTATACTCCAATATAAAATAAAGTCTACTGGTTTTGTTTTTTTTTTCCTGATAGTCATGTACAGATATGAGAACGGGACCAAAAGGAAGGCTGAGTGCTGAAGAATTTATGTTTGCAACTGTGGTGCTGGGGAAGACTCTTGAGAGTCCCTTGGACAGCAAGGAGATCAAACCAGTCAATCTGAAAAGAAATCAGAACAGAATATTCATTGGAAGGACTGATGCTGAAGCTGAAGCTCCAGTACTTTGGCCAACTGATATGAAGAGCCAACTCATAAGGGCAGGAGGAGAAGGGGGTGATAGAAGATGAGATAGTTGGATGGCATCATTGACTCAATGGACATGAGTTTGAGCAAACTCTGGGAGATAGTAGAGGGCAAGACCTGGTCGCTGCAGTCCATGGGATCACGAAGAGTTGGACATGACTTTGGGCCTGAACAATAAATAAAAAATTAAAAAAAAAAACTGTTCAGTTTTTAACATATACCTCAGCACAAATGATGACGTTTTGCAAAGATATAAAGATTCAAAAGGAATAGCTCTAATTTATTTTTTAAAAAGCAACAAGAAAGAAGAATTGTATTAAATAAACTAAGTGAAAAAGACAGGATACAAAAAAAAAACCTTGAAATTATGTGATAACTACTAACCTACGGGGCACTACACACACACACTATTTTGTTAGATAAAATACACAGAAATGCAATTATTTCAACAAAAATTAAACTGAGCTCATACAATGTTCAAGGTGCTAGCAAATTCAAAAAATGAAATGACACAGAGGAAACGAAGATAACATAGAACAAGGTAAGAAAGAGAGAACAACATATTATAAGTATGGGTTCAAATGAGGGAGGTGCTCCTTCTGGTTATTGATATAAGAAAACTTCAAATATGTTAGTACAGTCGGCCGTCCATATCTACGGTTTCCAATCTGCAGATTCAACTGACTGTGGGTCAAAAATATATTTTTTTAATCCAGGAAGTATTCATGGCAAAAGCATCACAATATTGTAAAGTGATTATCCTCTAATTAAAAAAAAAAAATCCAGAAAGTTCCAAAAGGAAAACTTGTATCTGCCACCTCAGCAACTATTTACATAGCATTTACTTTGTATTTAGAACTATATGCATAATAAGTACATTGTATTAAGTATTGTAAGGAATATAGAGATGATTTACAGTATATAGGAGAATGTGCACAGGTTATACGCAAACCCTATACCATTTTATACAAGAGACATGAGTATCTGTGGAATTTGATACAAGGGACTTGAGTGTCTATGGAGTTTGGTGTCCCCAGTGGTCCTGCCACCAATCCCCCAGAGATACCACAGAAAAACTGTGGCTAAGCCAGGCCCAACTGGAAGCACAAATACTTCATAGCAAGAAATGAGGGAGAAAGCCTACTAAGCAGAATCACTGAGTGAAAAACAGGTGGGAAAGCAAGAGGACCGTTTGGGTAGTGATGAGTAACAGAGTCTGGCTTGAGCACAGGATCTGTCTAGCAAAGAAAATTGAAATCTACACAGAGGATTGTCACAGGGAGTCTTAAATTCCATACTCAGAGGAGTCTGAACTGAAATTTTTTATATATTGAAAAATGGAGAATAGAAAAGTGTGACTAAAGCCTCACTAGAAAAATCAACCTGGAGTGGAAAGTGAATTAGGATGACACAGAGATAGAAAGAAACTTCAGAAATTCAGACAAGACACAATTTATCCATGCTATCTGGATCCCTGTAACAGCACCCTCTGGTCTTGCTGGCCCCTTTCTGGCCTCCCCTCTTGGCAGCAAGACTGATCTTTCCCAAATGCTTATCTGATACACTTATCTTCATCTATAAAGTACTTTGCCCTTACATGAAAATTCATGACATGGTCCTGATCTGCCTGACCTTGGGTGGGGTATTCAGCTTTAACCATGCTGGTCTCCTTTCTGTTCCTCAAACAGACCAAGTTCTTCCTATCTCAGGACCTCTGCAAATGCTGCTGCTTTGCCATTCTCTTTGCCCTTTCATTATGTGGCTTGCTACCTTTTCCAGACTTCTGTGACTCCTACCTAAAATGGGAATGCCTTTGTTATTCTCTACTCACCCCTTAGATTTTTATGAACTCATGACAGTTACTAAAACTTATTTTTTGTTTGTTTCTTACTTGGTCTTGGTCTTTCTCTCTCCACTAGGTCTTAGGCGGCATGAAGGCAGAGCCATGTCTACTTTATTCACTTCTGCAGTCCTGGTGCTTAGCACAAAGTAGGTGTTCACTAACATTTATTGCTGAATACATGTTAATGATCTACACTGAATGGCAGGCACTGTAATAAGGACCAAAGAGACAGCATTAAGGAAGAGTGCATCATCGTGAAGTAGCTAATGATCTAAAAATGGGAGACAGACATGGAAACAGAGCATCAAAATAGAGACAAGCGTAGAGTAAAACTAGGAGCCTCTTTTCATTGTTTAGGCAAGAAACGACGAGGGTCAGAGAGATGTTTAAATGGGAACACAAGTGTAAAAGTTTTTAGGGAGAGAAAGAATGAGTGTAGGCCATCACCCTGATTTTTGGATGAAAGAGAGTTACAACAGTGGGAAAGAAAAGGGCCATTGAGGAATATCTTAGACATAACTATTGGACTGGCCAAACAGTTCTTTCAAATTTTTCTATAAGATGTATGGAAAAACTCAAATGAACTTTTTGGTTGACCCAATACAGGTCTTGGCAACTGGTAATGTTTTGAGGAAGAACAATCAAATGATGACTGAGCTTTGAAGCCAGGGAGACTGTGAGGCTGGTACTGTCCTTCACTCAGTGCAGATTCTGGGAGAAGGAACAAGGAAAATAATTTTTAAAGTAGACACTCATTCTTAATTTTCACAACCTTCTCCTCAAACATAAAGGCTACATTTTTAGGCAGTATACAGGAAGCACAGTTTTCAGTCTTGTTTAATATGGAAAACTTTGAAGTTTTGACTGGAGAAATAAACGGTTTCATCCATAGTGTCATAAGGAAAGTCAGGACTATGAATAACAAACACTGAACTCATGGCCTCAGACCAGCCACTCTTTGTCACCAACTATGTCTTAGTCTACCACATCCAGAGAACAGCAAAAAAAAAAAAAAAAATTTAAAGAGGAAAGATTTCACATAGGGAGAAATATACCTATAGCAAACCAAAATTCCACCCAAAATAGAAACTTTGGCAATTGTTGTGAGCTTTGGGCTTGAGGAACACTCACTGGTGGTCTGAAAAATTAATTCCTGGACTAGATTTGATGGTAAATGAGAAGACAGCCTTCCAAAACCACATTTTTAAAACATTCAAGTATTTTACAAGAAATAGAAGCAAACACACATCTCTGATGGTTAAGTTGGCTTCAAGTTTCTGCACAGTGAACTCTTGAGCGAGCTCTCTACCCTCTGAACCTTCCTGCCAGCTATAACTTATGTGCATGAACAGCACTCACATAAACATGCCCAACTTTCTATGGCTACTTGGAAAAAAAAAATGGCCTCAGAATATGGTCTACTCAGTGGCTGCCCAGAACTTAATTAAAATTCTCAATGGACCAAGCTGATTTCAAGCAGTGCCATAAGTAAACTTCCTAAAGCTCTTTTGCAGAAAAATATGTCATGAATCCCAAGTCCAGCCATGATCAATCTTACTTGAACACTCAAAGCGCCATAATTCATATTGAAGCTGTCTCTACACTGGCAAGTGTTTTCCAAACAAAATTTATGTTTAAGCAAATGAGCAATTCATTTGGAACAGTATTAACAGATCAAATGCATTTGTATTGGTAGAAAATGGCTTTCCAAAGAGTCATGGAGGCAAAACAAAGACCTTTTTTGAGTAAAGCTGACCTATTTCAAACACATACCCAAAGTCTTTAAAATGTCTGTCCATTTCCCTGGTTACCTGTGAGATTTCACCATGTGACTGCTGATGCTGCTGGGAGAAATTCTATTCTTCAAGAGTTTAACAACATAATAGGGAGATGAGTATGTCTTCGTGGAAAGAAACAGATTTTAGAAGCAGACAGATCTGGATTTAAATATTGGCTTTGACATTCATAACCTTGGACATATAACCTCTTTTGCCTTATCTTCCTGTTTTCAAAAGGGATTATGCCACCAATGCCATATTAGTGTCAAAAGAATTAAATGAATCACTGTGCAGAGTAACTAGAATGATGGCAAATATAAGGTGCATGGTAGACAGATTTTAGGTAATTTTTCCTTTATCTTGCTGGAAAGACACAGGCATACACATGTTTAAAAATGCCACCCTCATCTTCATACATCTCTAGGTCGCAGCTTTAGGGAACTCCACAAAATCTGCATTTGTCACCTTTTATTTTATTTCTGTTCATATCCAAGTTAATTTTCCCTTCTATTCTCAAATCCACTTTGTAGTAGACCCTTTATTTTCCAATATAGAGCTTAATTTTCTTTCTTCAGAAAGTCTCCCCTGTATCATGAGAAAACACGTATTGACTTAATATATCTCATGGCAACATTAACCTGATCTATCTCCCCCAGAGACACTCAATTTGTTGAGGGTGAAGCCAGCATCTAACTGAACTGTTCCCAAGTATGTTAAGTTAATATCAGTTGACGAGGTCAGTGGGAATTAAACTGGAATATCAGGGCTTTAGTAGAGAGGATAGTAGAAGTAGGAGGAGAGGTGGCCAGAGAGACTGGCTGAAGCTTGACCTTATGAGTTTAGATTTTATCCCACTGGCAACAGGAAGACTGTCAGTTCAATTCAGTTGCTCAGTTGTGTCCGACTCTTTGTGATCCCATGGATTGCAGCACACCAGGCTTCCCTGTCCATCACCAGCTCCCAGAGCTTGCTCAAACTCATGCCCATTGAATCGGTGATGACATCCAAACATCTCACCTCTAGGAAGACTATCTAACCATTGAATTGCTAGGAAGACCATAGAGGAATGGCAAACCTGACTTATTTTACAAGAGCCACACTCTCCTGATGGATTAATACATAAGTCAATATTCAGAGGGTGACCAGTTATCAGGTGATTGTAACAGTCCAGGAGAGAGTTAATGATGGTTTGGAGGGCTTGATAGAGGGGGCTTTGGAAGAAGGTGACATGTCTGACCTGGAGTCAACACAGTTTGCTGATGAAATGTATATAGGGGTTACAGGAAGGAGTAGAGAAAGACCCAACGTTTGTAACCTGGGCAACTGGATGAATGTCGATGCCATGTGCTGAGATAGGTAACATCCTGAGCACCCTTCTGTTCTGTGCACGACTGTGTTTTGTTCATCTTCTTCTCCCCACTTCTTAGTACAGTGCCTGATAGACAAGTAGTGCCTGACAAATGGAAGTTGTAGAAATGGTCTGCTAGATTTCCCACAGCAAAAAAATAAAATAAAAAAAAATAACATTTTAAATGTTTCCTGTGATTCTTTGAGCTCTAACTGAATTGAAATGCAGATCCACTGCTTACTACAACATAGACAGAATGTGGGTTTCCCATTCTGTGGGTATAAACTCTAGATGGTTAAAGGCCACACAGAATTCTCTCTTCATGCATGCATACTAATACCATGTATCATGCTCCTGTACTTACATATCTCCTCAGGACCAGGAAATCCTGCATAATGATCAACCTCTCCAAGTGATGCTCTGAGACTGCCAGAATAAGATACTCATGTGGAATTAGTCAAGGAGTGTAAGCTTACTGAGGCCAAAGCCACCAGGGACTTGACTCCATACCAACTGGAGGGCCTTGCACACATCAGGCACAGACTGATTGTCTAACACTGCTATGCTATTTTCATAAACATACTTTAGTACAAAAATAAGTGTCTGTAGAAAGGGGATGAAATTGACCATGATAAACTGCAAACAATAAAGAAGACTCCTTACAAAGAACTTTGAGAGTAAATTATGATGTCTTCTAGTGCCATCTACTGCTTATTCCTTGAGATAAAAATGAGCTTAATTGACATCTTTCACCATTTTACAAGGGCTTCCCTGGTGGTGCAGAGGTCAAAGCATCTGCCTGCAATGTGGGAGACCTGGGTTTGATCCCTGGGTCAGGAAGATCCCTGGGAGAAGGAAATGGCAAGCCACGCCAGTATTCTTGCCTGGAGAATCCCATGGATGGAGGAGCTTGGTGGGCTACAGTCCATCGGTCGCAGAGTCGGACACGACTGAGCAACTTCACTTTCACTTTCACCATTTTACTGATATGGATCCGTATTATTAAAATGGAAGGGACCTTTATAGCCATTATATTGACACCCACTCAAGGTAACAAAATTTCTTACATGACTAGGTATAGGGCACAAGTCCTCGACCTCATCACTACTGATTTTGGGGTTGGGGAATTGTTCATTGTTCAGGGGGGTTGTCCACTGTAGGATGTTTACCAACATCCCTAGACTCTACTCACTACATGTTAAGTAGCAACCTCACCTCCACTTTTATATCCAAAGCTGTATCCACTTCACTTCCCTAGGGGCCAAAACTATCCTAATTGAGAACCTCTAGTACAGGGAAAAGGAATTAATATTCATACACTTGTTCATTCTATGAAGCAAGCCTCTGGGATTACACTGAGGAATGAAAAATATCAGATCTCTTCCCAAAATGGAGCTTCCATAAGAAAATAGGAAGAGGCACCAACAAGTACACAAATACATGCCTGCAGTAACTTTTTTTTTTTTTTTCACAGTAGGTCCTTGTTGCTTATGTACTTTAAGTATACCAGTGTGCACATGCCAATCCCAAACTCCTAATCTATCCTACCCTTCTGGTAACCACAAATTTCTACTCTAAGTCTGTGAGTCTGTTTTTTAAATAAGTTCATTTGTATTATTTTTTAGATTCCACATGTAAGTGATATCCTATGATATGTGTCTTTCTCTGATTTATTTCACTTAGTAGGATCATCTTCAGGTCCACTCATGTTGCTGCAAATGGTATTATTTCATTCAGGCCTGCAATAAGTTTTGTGAAAGAAAAGACTGTCCTGGGTAGGATAGTGAGGGATGACATCTATGATATGGTAGATTTAAACTGCAACCTGAAGAATGAGAAGCCAGCCAGAGTAAGGATGGGGAGACAGGTGTCTGAATCTGAGAGAACAGAATGTGTGAAGCTTTTGCTGTGAGTCCAGCAATGTGCTGGTCCCACTCCATGCATGCATCCCTTAGGGAGGGTGCCCTAGGTGATATCGTAAGTTTGCTTCCAGACCACTGCAATAAAGTGAATATAGTGATAAAGCAAGTCACATGAATTCTTTGGTATTTCAGTGCATATAAAAATTATGTTTATACTGTAGTCTACTAAGTGTACAATATTCTTATGTCTAAAAGAATGATGTACATAACTTAGTTTAAAAATACTTTATGCTGAAAATGCTAAACATAATTTAAGCTTTCAGAGGGTTGCAATCTCTTTGCGTTAATGTTGATGGCTGCTCACTGATCACGATGGAGGCTGATAAAGGTTAGGGTGGCTGTGACAATTTCTTAAAATAAGACAACAATTTGCTATATTGATTGACTCTTCCCTTCATGAAGGATTTCTCTGTAGGATGCAATGCATCTGATAGAATTTGACCCACAGTAGAAATTGTTTTAAAATGTAGTCAATATTCTCAAACCCAGCTGTTGCTTTATCAACTAAGTTGATGTCATATTCTAAATCCTCTGTCGTCATTTCAACCATCTTCCCAATATCTTCACCAAGAACAGATTTCATCTCAAGAAACTACTTTCTTTGCTCATTCATAAGAAGAAACTTCTCATCCATTAAAGTTTTATCATGCAATTTCAGTAATCCAGCCAAATAGTCAGGCTCAATTTCTAATTATAGCTCTCTTGGGCTTCCCTCATAGCTCACTTGGTAAAGAATCCACCTGCAATGCAGGAGACCCCAGTTCAATTCGTGGGTTGGGAAGATCTGCTGGAGAAGGAATAGGCTACCCACTCCAGTATTCTTGGGCTTCCCTTTTGGTAAAGAATCTGCCTGCAGTGTGGGAGACCTGGGTTCGATCCCTGGGTTGGGAAGATCCCCTGGAGAAGAGAAGGGCTACCCACTCCAGTATTCTGAACTGAAGAATTCCATGGACTGTATAGTCATTGGGGTCTCANTAAAGAATCTGCCTGCAGTGTGGGAGACCTGGGTTCGATCCCTGGGTTGGGAAGATCCCCTGGAGAAGAGAAGGGCTACCCACTCCAGTATTCTGAACTGAAGAATTCCATGGACTGTATAGTCATTGGGGTCTCAAAGAGTCGGACACAACTGAGTGACTTTCACTTCACTTCACTTACTATTTCTACCACAACTGCTCAAAGTCATCCATGAGGGGTAGAATCAACTTCTTCCAAATTCCTGTGAATGTTGATATTTTGACATCTTTCCATGAATTAAAAATGCCATAATGAACCTAGAATGGTAAATCGTTTCCAGAAGATTTTTTAATTTACTTTGCCCAGATCCATCAGAGGAATCATTATCTATGGGTAGCTATAGCCTTATGAAATGTTTTTCTTAAAAAATAAGACTTGAAGGTTGAAATTACTCCTTGATCCATGGGGCTGCACAATGTATGTTGTGTTAGCAGGCATGAAAACAACATGAGTCTCATTGCCTATCTCCCTCAGAGTTTTTGGGTGACCAGGTGCTTTGTCACTGAGCAGTAATATTTTGAAATTAATCTTTTATTTTCAGAGGACTAAGTCTCCAGAGTGAGCTTAAAATATTTAGTAAACCATCTTCTGAACAGATGTGCTGTCATCTAGGCTTTGTTGTTCCATTAATAGACCATGATTTAGCATAATTCTTAAGGACTCTAGGAGTTGCAGAATGGTAAATGAACATTAGCTTCAACTTCAAGTCACCAGCTGCATTAGCCCCTAAAAGTAAGCCTGTCCTTAGAATCTTTGAAACCTGGCATTGACTTCTACTCTCTAACTTTGAAAGTCCTACATGTTGTCTTCTTACAACAGAGGGGTGGTTCACCTGCATTGAAAATCTGTTGTTTAGTGTAGCCACATTTATTAATTATATTAACTAGATCTTCAGGATAACTTGCTGCAGCTTCTACATCAAAACTTGCTGCTTCACTTTGTACTTTATGTTATGGAGGTGGCTTCTGTCCTTAAATCTCATGGACCATCCTTTGCCAACTTCAGACTTTTCTTCTTCTATATTTTCCTCAAGTCTACCACCTTTCATAGAACTGAGTTACAGCCTGGCTCTGTATTAGGCTTTGGCTTAAGGGAATGTTGTGGCTGCTTTGATTTTCTACCCAGACTATACTACATAGCCAAAGTAATCAAAACAGTATAGTATTGACACAAAAAACCAGAATCATAGAGCAATGACACAAGATAGAAAGCCCAGAAAAAACATATGCACTTATAGTCAACAAATATGTGACAAAGGAGTCAATAATATACACTAGAGAAAAGATAGTCTGTTCAATAATTGGTGCTGGGAAAACTGGATAGCTACATATAAAAGAATGAAATTGCAATATTGTCTAATATATATAAAACTAAACTCAAAATATATTAGACTTAAATGCAAGACTAGAAACAATAAAACTCCTGGAAGAAAACACAGGTAGAACACTCCAATGCAAATCAGAGCAATTTTTTTGGGGGGGAGGGGATCAGTTTACTAAAGCAAAGGAAGTAAAAGCAAAAATAAACAAATGAGACCTAATTAAACTTAAAAATTTTTGCACAGCAGAGGAAACCAAACGCAACCTACTGAATGGGAGAAAATATTTGCAAATCATATGGCCAATAAGGGGTTAATATCCAAAATACATAAGAAGCTCATACAATTCAACAATGGGGAAAAAAATGAAAAAATGGGCAGTAGATCTGGATGTTTTTTCGAAGAAGATACACAGATGGCTCACAGGCACATGAAAAGATGCTCAACATCACTAGTCAGTTCAGTCACTCAGTCATGTCTGACTCTTTGTGACCCCATGGACTGCAGCATGCCAGACCTCCCTATACATCACCAGCTCCTGGAGTTGACTCAAACTCATATCCATTGAGTTGGTGATGCCATCCAACCATCTCATCCTCTGTTGTCCCCTTCTCCTCCTACCTCAATCTTTCCCAGCATCAGGGTCTTTTCCAATGAGTCAGTTCTTTGCGTCAGATGGCCAAAGTATTGGAGTTTCAGCTTCAACATCAGTCCTTCCAATGAATATTTAGGAATATTCACTACTCACCAGTGAAATGCAAATCAAAACCACAATGAGATGGCACCTCACACCTGGCTATGATCAAAAAGAACACAAATAACAAATGCTAGAGGATGTGTGAAAAGGAAATTCTCATACATTGTTGGTGGGAACATAAACTGGTGCAGCCATTGTGAAAAATAGTATTGAGAGTCTTCGAAAAACTAAAAAAAAAAAAAAAAAAAAAAGGCTTTTTGAGCCATTGGCATTTCTGCTGAGGTACTCAGTCAACTTTTTAATGTTTTCAATACACTGAATTATTCAGTAGAGTTGAAGAAATGCAAGTTCTCCTGGGAAGAAATATAGATGTGACATTTTTTTTTTCACATGTTGGTTGAACTGTCTAGTCAGACACTAGCCTGCACCACCATCAGCCTGATGGACCTGTATGCCATTACATCAGCATTCCCTATTCCATGGTGGCCCTCATGAGTTCATCCACAACAGAATTTACTGAGTGGCTCTCCCAGTTGTTTCTATTTGGGGAAAAGAATAAACAAAAGAAAAAGAAAATAAATCACTCTATTCTAGACAGAAATTACTAAATATTGAGTTGACACTGCAATGGTACTGTTTCCTATCCATTTGTGCTTATCTGCTTTGCACAATCAACACTTATTGTCTGGGATTTCAAGCAGCATAATTTTTTTTCTATAGTTCTCTTTTGACATTTAATCAACCTTTCAAATAGTCATTGCTATAATAGAAAAATGATGAAAAATGCTTATTTCACCTCATTAATTTTTTTCACAGTGAAAAAAATTGGATTGGATTTTTTTTTTTTTTTAGCAGAATGGAACTAAAAATTCTGAACTTATTTGTAAGAGGTATTAAGTGACTATCTAAATCAGTTTCCACGCTGTCTTTTTTAAGCTAATTATTTTTTAACAATTTTATGAAGAAATAACTCATATACCATAAAATTAAGTCCTCTAAAGCGTACATCTTCAGTGGCTTTTAACATACTCACAGAGTTGTGCAATCATCACCAGTTTTCAATGTTAGAATGTTTTAATCACCCCCAAAGAAATTTCATACCTATTAGCAGTCACTGCCCATTCTCAATACCTTCTCCTCCCTCTCACACCAGCAACCACTCATCTACTTTCTTTCTGTATAGATTTGCTTATTTTGGACATTTCATATAAATAGCATCATATGACATGTGATCTTTTGTATCTGAATTCTTTCATTTAGCATCATGCTGTCAAGGTTCATCCACATTGTAGCATGAATTAGGACTGCATTCCTTTTTATAATCATAATGCTCCACTGTGGACAAACCACACTTGCTTATCCATTTATCAGTTGATGGAAATTTGGACTATTACTACTTTTTGGCAATTATGAATCACATGTCGATGAGTATCCATGTACAAGCTTTTGTTTAGACAGCTGGTTCCATTTCTCTGAGCTCTGTACCTAGGAGTGGAATTGCTGCTTTTCCCAAAAAGTTTAAACAATGGTAATTTGAACCAATTATTGTAGAGATGAGTTATAAAGATAAAATAATTTTAAGTCTTATAAAACCACTCTAGGCAGACAAGAATTAGAAATATTTAATTTAAAGGTTAAAATTCTAAAAGATGATGCTGTGAAAGTGCCACACTCAATATGTCAGCAAATTTGGAAAACTCAGCAGTGGCCACAGGACTGGAAAAATTCCGTTTTCATTCCAATCCCAAAGAAAGGTAATGCTAAAGAATGTTCAAACTACTGCACAATTGTACTCATCTCACATGCTAGTAAAGTAATGCTCAAAATTCTCCAAGCCAGGCAATGACACCCCACTTCAGTACTCTTGCCTGGAAAATCCCATGGATGGAGGAGCCTGGTAGGCTGCAGTCCATGCTAAGGGTCGGACACAACTGAGCGACTTCCCTTTCACTTTTCACTTTCATGCATTGAAGAAGGAAATGGCAACCCACTCAAGTGTTCTTGCATGGAAAATCCTGGGGACAGGGGATCCTGGTGGGCTGTCGTCTATGGGGTCGCACAGAGTCGGACATGACTGAAGTGACTTAGCAGCAGGCTTCAGCAATATGTGAACCGTGAAATTCCAAATGTTCAAGCTGGTTTTAGAAAAGGCAGAGGAACCAGAGATCAAATTGCCAACATCCACTGGATCATCAAAAATACAAGAGAGTTCCAGAAAAAAAACATCTATTTCTGCTTCATTGATATGCCAAAACCATTGACTGTGTAGATCACAATAAACTGTGGAAAATTCTGAAAGAGATGGGAATACCAGACCACCTGACTTACCTCTTGAGAAACCTGTATACAGGTCAGGAAGCAACAGTTAGAACTGGACATGGAACAACCGACTGGTTCCAAATAGGAAAAGGAGTACATCAAGGCTGTATAGTGTCACCCTGCTTATTTAACTTCTATGCAGAGGACATCATGAGAAACGCTGGGCTGGAAGAAGCACAAGCTGGAATCAAGATTACTGGGAGAAATATCAATAACCTCAGACATGCAGATGACACCACCCTTATGGCAGAAAGTTAAGAAGAACCAAAGAGCCTCTTGATGAAAGTGAAAGAAGAGAGTGAAAAAACTGGCTTAAAGCTCAACATTCAGAAAACTAAGATCATGGCATCTGATCTTATCACTTCATGTGAAATAGATGGGGAAACAGTGGAAACAATGGCTGACTTTATTTTTCTGGGCTCCAAAATCACTGCAGATGGTGATTGCAGCCATGAAATTAAAAGAATTCCAGAAAAAAAACATCTATTTCTGCTTCATTGATATGCCAAAACCATTGACTGTGTAGATCACAATAAACTGTGGAAAATTCTGAAAGAGATGGGAATACCAGACCACCTGACTTACCTCTTGAGAAACCTGTATACAGGTCAGGAAGCAACAGTTAGAACTGGACATGGAACAACCGACTGGTTCCAAATAGGAAAAGGAGTACATCAAGGCTGTATAGTGTCACCCTGCTTATTTAACTTCTATGCAGAGGACATCATGAGAAACGCTGGGCTGGAAGAAGCACAAGCTGGAATCAAGATTACTGGGAGAAATATCAATAACCTCAGACATGCAGATGACACCACCCTTATGGCAGAAAGTTAAGAAGAACCAAAGAGCCTCTTGATGAAAGTGAAAGAAGAGAGTGAAAAAACTGGCTTAAAGCTCAACATTCAGAAAACTAAGATCATGGCATCTGATCTTATCACTTCATGTGAAATAGATGGGGAAACAGTGGAAACAATGGCTGACTTTATTTTTCTGGGCTCCAAAATCACTGCAGATGGTGATTGCAGCCATGAAATTAAAAGATGCTTGACCCTTGAAAGGAAAGTTACGGCAAACCTAGATAGCATATTATAAAGCAGAGACATTACTTTGCCAAAATAGGTCCATCTAGTCAAGGCTATCATTTTCCCAGTAGTCATGTATGGATGTGAGAATTGGACTCTAAAAAAAGCTGAGCACCAAAGAATTGATGCTTTTGAACTGTGGTGTTGGAGAAGATTCTTGAGAGTCTCTTGGACTGCAAGGAGATCCAACCAGTCCTTCCTAAAGGAGATCAGTCCTGGGTGTTCATTGGAAGGACTGATGTTGAAGCTGAAACTCCATACTTTGGCCACCTGATGCAAAGGGCTGACTCATTTGAAAAGACCCTGATGCTGGGAAAGATTGAGGGCAGGAGGTGAAGGGGACGACAGAGGATGAGATGGTTGGATGGCATCACCGACACAACAGACATAGGTTTGGGTGGACTCTGGAAGTTGGTGTTGGACAGGGAGGCCTGGCGTGCTGCGGTTCATGGGGTCGCAAAGAGTCAAACATGACTGAGTGACTGAACTTAACTGAAAGGTTAAAAAGACTGAAAGATTATTTCTCAGATTTAATAGCTTGCAATTAAGTTATTATCAACATTAACAATTCAGGAAGCTATTTTATTATTGTATTAGTCATTATAAGTTAGGTTTCTTTCTGTCTGTTTTAGCATCACTATTCCTATTTATGAATTCTCTACTGTCAAACTTTAAATTATGCTAAGAAGGATTGCTTTGCCAGATTATAACCCTTAGGCCAGATGTGTATAAGAGACAGGTGTAGCCACATTTATTAATTATATTAACTATTATTATCAACATTAACAATTCAGGAAGCTATTTTATTATTGTATTAGTCATTATAAGTTAGGTTTCTTTCTGTCTGTTTTAGCATCACTATTCCTATTTATGAATTCTCTACTGTCAAACTTTAAATTATGCTAAGAAGGATTGCTTTGCCAGATTATAACCCTTAGGCCATTTGTATGTTTAATTTATAAGATTTAAAATAGCTGTATTGTTATATTTGTGAATAATTAAATGAACTAATACTGTGCTAGAAAATATAAAAACAGGTGAACATAAAATGTGCCTGTTCTTTCTTTCATTCACTAGGAATAAGGAATACAATTTGCTGTAAAAATCACATAATATTTTGCTGGCTTTAGTTTGAAAATGCAAGCACTAGCTTTTTAAAGTATTTCCTCAAAAATATCATCAAATACATTTAATTGAAGTGATTCATGCTCTGATATAACTGCACTGTCAGTTTCGATTAAGACAAAAGGAATCAGCAGGAGACGCTGAAATTCGGGGACTGAAAGCAGAGGTTTTGGGGTCACTGGTCCTATCCAGCCCACTGTAATCAGCCAGCTCCTCACAATGCCCCCAGGACGTCCTTAGGAGCTAATTAGGCCTTCAGCTACTTCCTCTAGAATCTAGGCTCTGTGTAGTCAATTGGAAGGCAGGGAAATTTCAAAACAAACTATGTGATGAAACATTTGAGAACTTTTTAATGTCATTATTAACATACGGGTTTAGTCACATTTTCATGGAAAAGGCCCTGTTGCTGGTTATGAAATATCCTTGCTCCTGTATAAGGCCAAGGCCTCCACTCATGCCTTAGATCTCATCCCTTCTTATCAACTAAAGGAGAGCACCGAAGCAACTCCCCCACCTATGCTTGTGTTCTCCCCTTCTACTCTACGGTTCCCATCAGAACACAAACATCTGGTCACTACTCTGATTTTGCACAACAGACTAGACAAACTTCCTTTGACCTTAATACTCCTGTCAGCTCTCTTCTCATTTTTTTGTCTCATTTCAGTAATATCCTTAGAAATAGTTCCCTAAATATCATGCCTCTAATTCATCTCCCAATTTCATCTCTTAAAC
>SJYX01024262.1:288050-319525 GCA_006410675.1 Oreotragus oreotragus | reverse complement strand
TTCTTTGGAAGGAATGATGCTAAAGCTGAAACTCCAGTACTTTGGCCACCTCATGCGAAGAGTTGACTCATTGGAAAAGACTCTGATGCTGGGAGGGATTGGGGGCAGGAGGAGAAGGGGACGACCGAGGATGAGATGGCTGGATGGCATCACGGACTCGATGGACGTGAGTCTGAGTGAACTCCGGGAGATGGTGATGGATAGGGAGGCCTGACATGCTGTGATTCATGGGGTCGCAAAGAGTCGGACACGACTGAGCAACTGAACTGAACTTTTTTATCTACACTCTCCTCCTGGCTTTAAATATCACTCACATGTTGATAACACTCAAATTCCTATCACCAGTCCACACTTCTTTCCTTAATTCCTAATCAACATCTCCACTAGTGATCTAATTCTCATCCCTAAGTGAATCTGTTCACAACTTCATTCTCAAAGTTTTACCAAAACTGACTCCCTCCTCAGTCTTTTCCACACCACAGGTAGAAACATCATCCTTCTATGACTTGGGCCAAAATGTTGAGCATCATCCTTGATTCCTCAACATATCCCTCTCTCATAGTTCATATCTAATCCTTCAGGACTTCCCTGGTGGCTCAGACAGTAAAGCATCTGCCTACAATATGGGAGACCCAGGTTCGATCCCTGGGTCAGGAAGGTCCCCTGGAGAAGGAAATGGCACCCCACTCTAGAACTCTTGCCTAGAAAATCCCATGGATGGAGGAGCCTGGTAGGCTACAGTCCATGGGGTCGCCAAGAGTCAGACTCGACTGAGCAACTTCACTTTCACTTTTCTTTCAATTCTTCAGTACCTCACACTGCCTTGTAGAGCAATCATAATCTCCTGTCTAGTTCCCTGCAAAAGCTTCCTAACAGTTTCCCCCATTTCTTCCCTTTCCCCGCATAGCCTGTTCTCAAAATAGTAACCAGAGTGACCCTGCCATTACACAAATTGCTAATTCATATTCCTACCATGGGCCTTTGTACTTATTGTTCCTTCCTCCTGGAAATCTCTTCTTGAATTCTGTCACCTCCATCAAAGTCCTCTCAAGGTCCTCTTTTGGTGAGACCTCCCGTGCACACAGGCTCCTCCCTGGCTGCCTGGGTGTCAAGGTTCTGATAGTAGGAGGGTCCTTCTACAACTTCAGCTTCATAGAGAGCATCTGCATCTTTGCACAGAGCAGCCTCGTTTCCATTGCTCCACATCTCACTGGGGTCCCATAATACTGTTTCCTCTCATTATCAATTAAAGCTTGGAGACCGTAGTCCCTTCTAACTGTTTATATTCCCCAGCTGTTGTAACCTCGAATTGAGCATGCCTTCTGTTCCTAGCCCTTGAGGACTGCTGAAGCTGATACATAAACTAAAACTGATACTTAAAGGAGGCTTCCACAAATTAAAAAAATAATAATAATAGACATGTGAAAATATCTAGTACAATTAAATTAGAAATAAACAATAAAAAGTATACATATATGCAAAAACACTCTCCTAAATAACCACTGAGATAAAGAAGAAAGCAACTTATAACTAAATAGTAATAAAATTAATATATGTCAAATATAGTAATAGTTGGTGGTATTGTATACAGATAGATACATTTTACTTCAGTTCAGTTCAGTCGTTCAGTCATGTCTGACTCTTTGCAACCCCATGAATTGCAGCACGTCAGGCCTCCCTGTCCTTCACCATCTCCTGGAGTTCACTCAGACTCACGTCCATTGAGTCAGTGATGCCATCCAGCCATCTCATCCTCTGTCGTCCTCTTCTCCTCCTGCCCCCAATCCTTCTCAGCATCAGAGTCTTTTCCAATGAGTCAACTCTTTGCATGAGGTGCCCAAAGTACTGAAGTTTCAGCTTTAGCATCATTCCTTCCAAAGAAATCCCAGGGCTGATCTCCTTCAGAATGGACTGATTGGATCTCCTTGCAGTCCAAGGGACTCTCAAGAGTCTTCTCCAACACCACAGTTCAAAAGCATCAATTCTTCGACACTCAGCTTTCTTCACAGTCTAACTCTCACATCCATATATGACTACTGGAAAAATCATAGCCTTGACTAGACGGACCTTTGTTTGCAAAGTAATGTCTCTGCTTTTCTAAGACATTTACTCCTTGGAAGAAAAGTTATGACCAACCTAGATAGCATATTGAAAAGCAGAGACATTTTACTGAGTTTTATCTGTGTAATTATATCTTCACCATTCTTTCCTGCATCTCAGACCTTCCTTCTGGAATCTGTCTTTCTTCTTTCTGGATTATTTATTTAGAAGTTTCTTCAATGAAGGAAATTTGTAAGTATGCACTTTCAGTTGTGTTTATCTTACATGTCTTTATTTTTCCCCACCCTCAAGATAGTTTGACTAGGTATACACAATTCTATGTTGAGGATTATTTTCTTTGAACTCTCTGAAAAATATTATTCCATATCATTTTTTTTTTTGGCAGTTGACTTTGAATTCCTTTTCTTTGGTTCTGTAGGTTCGCAACAATGTGAATATTTTTCATACCTCCTACTATATATACCTAATATCTCCTATACCTAAGGATTCAAGACTTTCATCATGTTTGGAAAATATTCAGGCTTTATATGCTCAAAAATTACCCCCTCTCTTCTCTTTATCCCATATTTCATTGTCCTTGATTTGATAACATTAAAATATTTCTTTCACATAACAAAATGACAACAAGTTATATCTCCAGGATAGATAGATGGATATTTCAGTATATTTGATCTATTTGATAATTCGAAATAAAAAATAACTGTCCATGGCTAAGGATTATTAAGTGCTTAAATGTTTCTGAATTGATGAACACGTCACAAAAGCAGAAAATGTAAGCAAAGTTATTAAAAAGATAAAACCTAAATAGCACAGCTTTCTTTCAAAGCATTACAAGCACTTGAACTACTTCTGAAGACAAATTCAGCCATATATATATACATATATATATATATATATATATATATATACATACTTATAAAACAAATGTTTGCTTTAAATGCTAAGGAAATATTATCTTTTTTCCCTGGAAAATTCTGGAATATATCTGTAATTTTTAGTACTGGAGTCATGGAAAACCTGTCAGTAAAGCATCACATCCTAGCTGACAATTTCATCCCCTTATGACTTGTCTCTCATACAGGAGATTCTCATTTAGGTGTTACTGTTCAGCCATCAAGGGTTGAGATTGTACCTCATTCAACTCAACTCCATACCTCCAGTGTCCAACACAGAATCTGACAGCAAGGAGGCACTTGATAAATGTTTAATGCAGTGCTTTTCAAACTTTAATGAGCTTTAAGAATCCCCTCGGAGAGCTGGTTAAAATGGTTTCATGGATCCAATCACAAGATTTAGATTCAGTAGTTCAGGTAGAGGAGCATGAATCTGCATTTCTGATATGCTCACAAGTGAAGACCATACTGCTGGTCTGAGGACTACACTAAGAGTTCAATTCAGTCACTCAGTCGGGTCTGACTCTTCACCAGCTCGATGAACTGCAGCATGCCAGGCCACCCTGTCCATCACCAACTCCTGGAATCCACCCAAACCCATGTCCATTGTGTCAGTGATGCCATCCAACCATCTCATCCTCTGTTGTCCCCTTCTTCTCCTTCCCTCAATCTTTCCCAGCTTTTCAAATGAGGGTCTTTTCAAATGAGTCAGCTCTTTACATCAGGTGGCCAAAGTATTGAGTTTCAGCTTCAACATCAGGCCCTCCAATGAACACCCAGGACTGATCTCCTTTAGGAGGGACTGGTTGGATCTCTTTGCAGTCCAAGGGACTCTCAAGAGTCTTCTCCAACACCGCAGTTCAAAGGCATCAATTCTTCAGTGCTCAGCTTTCTTTATAGTCCAACTCTCACATCCATACATGACCATTGACGGGCCTTTGTTGGCAAAGTAATGTCTAATTTAATGAATAAAAAATGTATGTGAAGATATGCTTCTTGGGGAAAACACTGACATTTATTTTATTCATGCTATTATCTGATTCTCTTTTGGAGTGATTTATATAAGAAGTAATCTGCTTTTACTTCTATGGAAGGCCCTTAAGGTAATTAAGCCCTCACAGTCTTGCTCATAACTGACTTTCCAAGCCTCATTTGTTACTTTGTTCTCCTACAATCTTCATTCTCCACCCACACCAACCTATCTGACTTCCTCCTAAAATACACCTCCTCTTTCCCAGTATCAGGGTCTTTTCCAATGAGTCGGCTCCTCGCATCAGGTGTCCAAAGTACTGGAGTTACAGTTTCAGCATCAATCCTTCCAGTGAAAATTCAGGGTTGATTTCCTTTAGAAATGATTGGTTTCATCCCCTCAGTGTTAAGGGGATTTTCAAGAGTATTCTCCAGCACCACATTTCGAAAGCATCAATTTTCAGCACTCAACCTTTTTTATGTTCCAGCTCTCACATCCAATATGACTACTGGAAAAACCAAAGCTTTGACTATATGGACTTTTGTCAGCAAAGTAATGTTTCTGATTTTTAATACACTGTCTAGGTCTGTCATAGCTTTTCTTCCAAGGAGCAAGGGTCTTTTAATTTCATGGCTGCAATCACTGTTGCAGTGACATTGGAGCCCAATAAAAGAAAATCTGTCACTGTTTCCATTATTTCCCCATCTAATTGCCATGAAGTGGTGGAACCAGATACTCTGATCTTAGTTTTTTGAGTGTTGAATTTTAATCCACCTTGTTCACTCTCCTCTTTCACTTTCATCAAGAGGCTCTTCAGTTCCTCTTCACTTTCTGCTATTAGAGTGGAATCATCAGTGTATCTGAGGTTGATATTTCTCCCAAAAATCTGGATACAGGCTTGTGATTCAGCATATTGCATTATGTACTCTGCATATAAGTTAAATAAGCAGGGTGACTATATACAGCCTTGACATACTCCTTTCCCAATTTTGAACCAGTCTGTTGTTCCATGTCCAGTTCTACCTGCTGCTTCTTGACCTGCATACAGGTTTCTCAGGAGGCAGGTAAGGTGGACTGGTATTCCCATCTCTTTAAGAATTTTCCACAGTTTTTTTGTGATCTACACAGTCATAGGCTTTAACATAGTCAATGAAGCAGAAGTAGACATTTTTTTCTGGAATTCCCTTGCTTTTCCTAAGATCCAGTGGATGTTGGCAATTTTATCTCTGATTTCTCTGCTTTTTCTAAACCCAGCTTGTACATCTGGAAGTTCTCAGTTCACGTTGTTGAAGTCTAACTTGAAGGATTTTGAGCATTACTTTGCTAGCATGTGAAATGAGTACAACTGTGTGGTAGTTGGACATTCTTTGGAATTGCCTTTCTTTGGGAATGGAATGAAAACTGACTTTTTCCAGTCCTGTGGCCACTGCTGAGTTTTCCAAATTTGCTGGCATATGGAGTGTTGCATTTTCACAGCATCATCTTTTAGTATTTGAAATAGCTCAGCTAGAATTTCATCACCCCCCCCCACCACTAGCTTTGTTGGCAGTAATGCTTCCTAAGGCCCACTTGACTTCATACTCCAGAATGTCTGGCTCTAGGTGAGTGACCACACCATAGTGCTTATCCGGGTCATTAAGACCTTTTTTTGCACAGTTCTTCTGTGTATTCTTACCACTTCTTCTTAATGTCTTCTGCTTCTTTTAGATCCATATTGTTTCTGTCCTTTATTGTGCCCATCTTTGCACGAAGCGTTCTCTTGCTATCTCTAATTTTCTTGAAGAGATTGCTAGTCTTTCCCATTCTATTGTTTTCCTCTATTTCTTTTCACTTAAGAATGCTTTCTTATCTCTCCTTTTCTTTGCAACTCTGCATTCAGACGGGTATATCTTTCCTTTTCTCCTTTGACTTTTGCTTCTCTTCTTTTCTCAACTGTTTGTAAGGCCTCCTCAGACAACCAGGTTGCCTTGTTAATTTCTTTTTCTTTGGGATGGTTTTGGTCACTGCCATCTGTAAAATGTTAGGAACCTCTGTTCATAGTTTTCAGGCACTCTATCAGATCTAATCCCTAGGATCTATTTGTCACCTCCATTGTATAATCATAAAGGATTTGTTTTAGGTCATAACTGAGTGCCATGCTGATACTTTCAATTGAAACTTTATCCTTCAAGGCTTAGTTCAAACATTTGAAGTCTTTTATAATCCTCCCTCCTATCCCAACTCTAAATTCCAGGTTATCACTTCTGCTATACAGAAAATTCATATCTTTACTACCATCCAAATTACACCAGGAATGTTCATTTATGTCCATATCCACCCAGCTTGTTATTATCCTCCAGTACTGAGCCCATCATCCAAAACTGTACACAACAGACATCACAGAAACTAGCACATGGTAGATGGTTAACAAATACTGGTAGAAATAGAACAAAGAGATAACTTCTAGGACATGTTAATTTAGCATTAAAATTCTGATACAGCAAATAGTATTTTGATGGTGATGTCCATGAGACAACATGATCCTATGTTTTGGTTCATGCCTGCTACACCAGCACAATTATTAAGATGTTCCACTTTCACTCTCAAAATTATCTAGGAGGGTAAATTACATGATTACTTTGTCATTAGCCTAGGTACACTTCTTAAGGTTCATTTGTAGCAGAATCTGGCAAAATGCTGCCTCTTGTTTTCATTTTATCCCACTTGTCTCATCATATAGCTAGCCAGATGTCATTTGATATACATCAGATTCAAATAAACAAATTAGTCCATTTTTCTATTTTAAAAACGATTTTTCACTTGACTTCTTAATATGAAGAAGATAGAGCTTATGAGGANCTTAAGGTTCATTTGTAGCAGAATCTGGCAAAATGCTGCCTCTGGTTTTCATTTTATCCCACTTGTCTCATCATATAGCTAGCCAGATGTCATTTGATATACATCAGATTCAAATAAACAAATTAGTCCATTTTTCTATTTTAAAAACGATTTTTCACTTGACTTCTTAATATGAAGAAGATAGAGCTTATGAGGAAGAGGCTTCACAAGATCAATCCAAGCAACTATATGCCACACATTCTTGGACAATTTAGCAGACATGCAAAATATAAAGTGTGCTATTCTTGAGAGGGAAAGTAATGGTACCTGACATTCCAAAAGGGATTGAGTCAACCATTCATTTTTAATACAGATTCCTAAAAGCAAACATGAGAATTACTATTTTTTTCATCAGCTAAAAAAAGTAAGGGAAGGAGAATATTTTAATTACTATTGAAGTATAGTTTATTAACAATATTGTATGAATTTCTGCTGTACAGCAAAGTGATTCAGCTATAAATATCCCTACATGGGGAATTCTTGCTGAACTTCATAGTTATTGGGAAACTCATTTTAGTGGCTAGGTTGAATCTGTGTCTTTCTGATTCAGGACTTGGATCTGTGTATGTCTGATTCCATAAGCCATACTGGCTGGAAAGGTTAATTGGATCTGTTTTACTTTATTTGCTAGGTGTTTGAGAACAAGTTTCTAAGCAAGGGTTACTGTGATTAAAGGCATTATTTTATTTAGTTAGTTATGGACCACTCAGCATGGCTTGCAGCATCTTTAGTTTCCCAACCAGGAATAAGACCCAGGGCCCTGGCAATGAAAGTGCTGTGTCCTAACCATTGGACCACTAGGGAATACCTAGAGGCATGATTTTAAGGATGAGCATGATGGTGTCCCTAGAAGATAGCAGGTGTATTTAATGTAGCTCAGACAGTAAAGAACCTGCCTGCAATGTGAGAGACCCAGGCTTGATTCCTGGGTCAGGAAGATCCCCTGGAGAAGGGCATGGAGCACCAGCTTAGATGCCCCATCGCATGCGGGATCTTTCTGGACCAGGGATTGAACCTGTCAGTCAGTTCAGTTCAGCCGCTCACTTGTGTCCAACTCTTTGCAACCCCATGCACTGCAGCACACCAGGCCTTCCTGTCCATCACCAACTTCCAGAGTTTACTCATACTAATGTCCATCAAGCCGATGATGCCATCCAACCATCTGTCATCTCCTTCTCCTCCTGCCCTCAATCCTTCCCAGCATCAGGGTCTTTTCAAATGAGTCAGCTCTTCTCATTAGGTGGCCAAAGTATTGGAGTTTCAACTTCAACATCAGTCCTTCCAATGAACACCCAGGACTGATCTCCTTTAGGATGCACTGGTTGGACCTCCTTGCAGTCCAAGAAACTCTCAAGAGTCTTCTCAAAACACCACAGTTCAAAAGCATCAATTCTTTGGTGCCCAGCTTTCTTTACAATCCATCTCTCACATCCATACATGACTACTGGGAAAACCATAGCCTTGACTAGACAGACCTATGTTGGCAAAGTAATGTCTCTGCTTTTCAGTAAGCTGTCTAGGTTGTTCATAGCTTTTCTTCCAAGAAGTAAGTATCTTTTAATTTTGTGGCTGCAGTCATCATCTGCAGTGATTTTGGAGCCCAACAAGATAAACTCTGCCACTGTTTCCCCATCTATTTGCCATGAAGTGATGGAACCAGATGTGATGATCTTAGTTTTCTGAATGTTAAGCTTTAAGCCAACTTTTTCACTCTCTTCTTCCACTTTCATCAAGAAGCTCTTTAGTTCTTCTTTGCTTTCCGCCATAAGGATGGTGTCATCTACATATCTGCTGCTGCTGCTGCTGCCGCCGTTAAGTCGCTTCAGTCATGTCTGCAACCCCATAGACGGCAGCCCACTAGGCTCCTGTATCCCTGGGATTCTCCAGGCAAGAATACTGGAGTGGGTTGCCATTTCCTCCTCCAAGGCATGAAAGTGAAAAGTGAAAGTGAAGTCACTCAGTCATGCCAGACTCTTAGCGACTCCATGGACTGCAGCCTNCCATAGACGGCAGCCCACTAGGCTCCTGTATCCCTGGGATTCTCCAGGCAAGAATACTGGAGTGGGTTGCCATTTCCTCCTCCAAGGCATGAAAGTGAAAAGTGAAAGTGAAGTCACTCAGTCATGCCAGACTCTTAGCGACTCCATGGACTGCAGCCTACCAGGCTCCTCTGTCCATGGGATTTTCCAGGCAAGAGTACTGGAGTGGGTTGCAGTAACTTCTCCCTGCATATCTGATGTTATTGGATATTTCTCCTGGCAATCTTGATTCCAGCTTGTGCTTCCTCCAACCCAGCATTTCTCATGATGTACTCTGCATGTAAGTCCAAGTGCAGTACAAACAGCCTTTCCTGGATTATACTTTGGACAAGTGAGACAAATGAGATTGGCACTTTTTGCAGCCTTATTAATGTTTCCCCACTAATATTGATTCATAGAGTCTATCATTTTGTCATGAGCCCAGTGTCTTAATGTATGTACAATGGTGAGGAGTGGGAATGTTGGAGTCTCCAAAAGATAGAGTTGTATTTGGTCCAACCAGAGCTTTCTCTTTTTATAAAACCATCAACTGTTCAATTTCCAATATTCGTTTTCCTTTTCTGAGACTAATTATTGGATGTCTCTACCCAGTTTTTCTAAATTATCTTTTGGAGAAATGTTCTTTTAGACTGTAACAAAGGTTAAGCTACTGTTGGTTCCTTTAATGGCAGCATTCCTTGCAATAATATCAGCAAGGTCATTTTCCCTAGATTCCAAGAGTCAAGTTCAGAATGTCTCAGAATCTTAATAATAGCAAAAGTGTCAGATAGAAATATTTTATTTGATAATTCCTGAACATAGGAGCCAATTTTATTTTCATTTCCATTGGAGGTAAGAAAGCCACATAGTTTCTACAATATTCCAAAAGCATATCTACTATCCTTATACACATTGGCAGATTTGTCTTTGGCTGAACTACAAGCCTACATAAGAGCATATAATTCAATGTGTTGGGCTAAAGTACCCATAAGAAAAGATGCTGCCTCAACATCAAAAGGAGTTGTAATAGTATTTGTGCATGCTCATTCGTGTCTAATTCTCTGTGATCCCATGAACTCTAACCTGTTAGGTTCCTCTGTCCATGTGCTATTTCCTAGGCAAGAATACTGGAGAGGCTTGCTATTTCCTACTCCAGGAATCTTCCTGACCCAGGGATCGAATCCACATTTCCTGCAGCTCCTACACTGGGAAGTGAATTGTTTACCACTGAGCCACCTGGGAAGCCCTGTAATAGCATTGTCGTCATTGTCTGTTTAGTTGCTAAGTCATGTCTGACGCTTTTAGACCCCATGGACTGTAGCCCACCAGGCTCCTCTGTCCACAGGGACTTCCCAGGCAAAAGTACTGGAGTGAGTTGCCATTTCCTTCTCAAGGATGTAATAGCATAGCCAGAACAATAGTCATCATTGTTACCTTTTAAGTGTGAACCATGATAAGTCAATGTTACCTGACAGAATATCCTGTAGATTATTATGAGGAGTCAAGAGGTGGTCTGTCAGTATTAAGCAGTCGTGAGAGACTTGCTGGTGATGGAGGAAAAAAAAAGTAGTCAGATTAAGGTTATAACAACATAAAGAGTTGTTATGAGAAAGGCAGCTGACAAAAGGGGATTTTGTAGGAGCCGAGGCACCTGGTTAAGAAATGTTGAATGTTATGAGACTTCATGAAAGCTTCCACTGCATGAGGTACAGTCGTGAGAGACTTGCTGGTGATGGAGGGAAAAAAAAGTAGTCAGATTAAGGTTATAACAACATAAAGAGTTGTTATGAGAAAGGCAGCTGACAAAAGGGGTTTTGTAGGAGCCGAGGCACCTGGTTAAGAAATGTTGAATGTTATGAGACTTCATGAAAGCTTCCACTGCATGAGGTACTGAAGTAGCTAAAGGAGATCCCACAAAAACTTTCTTGAAGGTCCTAATGGAAAGGCAGTGGCCATAATGGCTCTAAGGCAAGGCACACAGCCCTATGCCACAGGGTTCAGTTGCTGGCTTTAACACCTTATGTGCTGATATTAGTCCTGGTGGTTTTGGGTGAGTATTCTAAGAACATTCTCTTCCTTTTCATATAAAAGAAAGGAAAAAGGGAATCTGATAACTGAGATGCCCAAGAGCAGGGAGGTTCATCAAATTCCCCCTAAGATGTTGAAAGCTCAGTTGGCCAGTTCTTCCCATGAAACTGGGCCCAAGTTGTTATTGTTTAATAAAACAGACAGAGGCTTGGCTGTTAAGGAAGAAATTCAGAATTGATTTCAGGAATAACCAATTAGCCTGAGAAAATCTCATAGTAGTTCTTAGTTTGGGGTTTGGGGAAACTTAGGACACCATGAAGTATATCTGGATCTATGTTCTGGTATCAGATTCCCTAACTATCAAACGTGAATTTCAGCAAACTGCAATTTTTCTTTGGTGACGTTTTGTCCCTTTAAGGCCAAAAGCTTTAGAAAGTGGATGCTGTCTTCCTGTGAGGAGACTTGGGTAGAGCAAAGAAGCAAATCATCCAGAGAGAGCAACAAAGTCGTGCCTCTAGGGAGCTTTATGCCATCCAGATCAACCTTCGAATTTTAAAGAAATAAGAAAGACTCTCAGTAAAACCCTGAGGTATTGCTGTCCAGATGAACAGTTTTTCTTCTGAAGCGAAGGCAAAAAAGTATTGGCTACCTTCATCAATTGGAATACCAATGAATGCATTGCAAAAATCAATTACAGTAAAGAATTTGCTTTCAGTAGGGATGGATCTTAGTAAAGTATGAGGGTGAGGAACAGCTGGATGTTGACAGATAACAATATTGTTTATGGCTTGCTTCCCAGATGGCTCAGTGGTAAAGAATCCGCCTGCAGTGCATGAGACCTAGGCTAGATCCCTAAATTGGGAAGATGCCCTAGAGGAGGAAATAGCAACCCACTCCAGTATTCTTGCCTGAAAAACCCCATAGACAGAGGAACCTGGCAGGCTACAGTCCACAGGATTGCAAAGAGTCAGACACGACTAAGAACACACAATGTTGTTTATTGCTTGGAGGTCCTGGACGAATCTCCATCCTTGGCCCTTAGCTTTTTCACCAGTAAAAAGAGAGTGTTACAGAGGCTACTACAAGGAATAATGAGGCCTTGAACCTTGTAATTCACTATGGGCTTTATGCCCTGAAGGTCTTCTTTAATTACAGGGTATTGATTAATTCTAGGAAGACATTTCGAGGGATATATTTGAATCTGAAGGGAGGTACATGTGAATTTTGCCCATATCAGTTGAAGATTTTAGTCATAAGGAAACTGCTAACCGATTCAATTGGAACAAATGATCAGTGTTTCCAGAATCAGTTCTACTACAGAGATGGAAGAAATAAGAGATGTCAAAGGGTCATTTAATTTATCTGTGTTTTTTTTTAAATCTGGTTGTTTACTTTGATGACTCCTATAAAATTCTAGAATTATTTCTCCCTTTTGGGAGAAAGAAATTATGGAATGATATTTCTCTGAGAAGTCTCAGCCTAGAAAATTGGATAAGGTTAGAGGAATAGTGTATCGCTCAAAGGGGCTAAAAAAAAAATTAGGTTCAGAGACATGAACCTCTTAAGACACATTAGAGATCCCCACTACTTCGTATGTTTTAGCACTCTGAGGTGGTGGCTTCTTTATAGTAGTGAGGCTGAGCACCAAGGGTATAATTCTAGTGTCAGTTAGGACTGGAAGAGATTCAGCCCCAATCTGGGGAAATGTTTCACCAAGCCAATTAAGAGAGGGGACTGGGAATAGCCCTCATATTTACTCAGAGTCTTGTCATTGAGAGTTGGGAGGACTTCAGAAAGATTTGTAACAATCTTTTTCCCAATGTCCTGACTCTTTGCAATAATAGCAGAAACTAGGGCAGTTTGTTTCATTTAGGAGCCTTGAATTGCTAGAGTTGAAAGTTAAGAATTTTGATCGTCTTCCTTGGAGGGGACTCATCTAAAGTCTAAGAGAGCTGGTTTGTCATATTAATTAACTCTGGACATAATTTCCCATTCTATCTGGGTCCTTTTTACTAGAAGTGAAAGGTCCCAGTTCAGCCCATTAATAAACACAGTTAAAAGCTATCTTAGGTGAAATCAACATCTGTAAGAAGACCAGAATTTTTCTTTCCTTACAAACTATCTGAAGTCAACTGCAATAGTCATGAGTAGGTTCAGCAGATTTTTTTTTTTTTTTATTTTTTGAGCAGAGAAAGGTTTATTGCAAGGTCCAAGCAAGGGAAATGGGGATGGCTCATGCTCAAAAGACCCAAACTCTGGTTCATCAGAATTTTGTATATGAGGTTGAATTTTGTTTCAATCAACAAGCTTTGGAAAAGCCCTTAGAATTGCTCAAGGAAGTCACATAGCAACAAGCCAGATTGTAAAGTAAGTTAGTAGGCTAGTGTTTCTGTTGTAATTCTAAAAACCCTTTAGGATTTTACCAGTTAGTGATATGTATTCAATGCTGGGCTTGGCCTTCACCAACAAGCATGAGAACTAGCTAATAGAAGTTGGAGAAATCAGGCTGTTAATTCTGAATGACGGTATTAAATTTCTCAATAAATCTGTGAAGATCTTCAGTTACTTTGGGAAAATCTTGACTATGATTCACAATTCAGCTTTAGTCCAGGGAATGTAAGAAATTAAGGTGTTAGCCTGTGTATCCTCAGAAGGATTAATTTTAAAGAATCAGGTTCTGACAAGTTCAGAGGAAAAGGCAAGAGGTAAGTTTCAGAGAAAGGAGGAAGTTCAGTGAAAGAATTAGTATAGGGAATTGAGAGTATAGAGGAGGTGCAGGCTGTGGACAAGGGAAAGAAGAAAATGGCACTGGAGGTAGAGTTTGACATGTGAAGCTGAAAGAGAGAGACAAGATGACACTGGAGGTGTTGAGTGCTTGCATACTAAGTCGCTTCAGTCATGTCTGACTCTTTTGTGATCCTATGGACTGTAGCCTGCCTGGCTCCTCTGTCCATGAAATTCTCCAGGCAAGAATACTGGAGTTGGTAGCCATTCCCTTCTCCAGGGGATCTTCCCAACCCAGGGATTGAACCCTCACTGATTATGTCTCCTGCATTGGCAGGCAGATTCTTTACCACTAGTGCCACCTGGGATGAGCCTGAGACAAGCAGGAAGCAGAGAGTGAGGCTTCTGGAGACATTTTATCTTTAAGTGTTTATTTGTCTCAGTTAATCTTAAAATTATATTTTGAAGAGAGGCAATTATAGGGTCATGACAATGTTAGGAAGCCTCAAAATACCAATCTACCAATCAGAACAGGCATTCCATTCAGTTGTGGAAACTTTTTTGAGCTATTATAACTCAACTTTAGGACTTCCCTCATATCTCAGTGGGTAAAGAATCTGCCTGAGATGCAGGAGACCTGACTTCGATCACTGGGTCAGGAAAATTCCCTGGAGAAGGAAATGGCAACCCACTCCAGTATTCTTACCTGGGGAATCCCGTGGACAGAGGAGCCTGGCAGGCTACAGTCCATGGGGTCACAAGAGGCAGGAGCCAGACACGACTTAGTGACTAAACCACCACCAACCCAACTTTGTTTTAAAGATATTAACTTTATGGCCATTGAAACTCTAAATTTCCTTTGATCACATCAGTCCACTCAACTAGATATGAGCAGGAAGGACTGTGGTTTTTAAACATAAAAATCTGCCAGAGTCCCTGTGTGGGGGGTGCACCCTCAAAATATTTAGATAGGATCCCATTTCTCAGATGTTTCTCTCTAGAGTAAAGGAACAAGTTTCAAACAGCCCAAAGCAAACACCTTGGAAACTGACACCAGCCAATTTTAAGGAAACTGATTGGTCCCAGAGCAGCCAAAGACCTCTTCAGGTGGTTTCCAGAGAACAGCCCCTTTTCCAAAGCAATGAGCCAATGGCTTCTCAGCCAGCTTCAGTTGAAGCAGTCTGATCTCAAATCAGACAAAAGAGCTAAATGAGTACTCACAGAACAAGATCTTCACTGGAAAGAACAAAACCTTAAAACAGGTCCTAAATAAAGCCTGGAGAGCTTTCAATGCAAAGAGAACATGAGCTTGGAGCCAGGAGAAATACATAACTTCAAAGTCCAGGACTGCTGAGAAAAGCATTGAGCACAATGAGTTCAGTTTGTAGGGTACCACACCTGTTTGCTCACTGGACTTGGAATCGTGGGGAGTTTCCTCTGTTCCCCATACAGACCAGCAAAATGTTGACCTGAAATAAGCAGTCTGCCAGATATTTCCTGAGCAAAGATAGTTTTATTAGGGATCAGCAGAGAATTGCAGTTCGGGTGTGCAACCCTAGCAAGTTACATCGAAGTCCCTGCAGGGCAAGGAAAGAACGTTTTTATAGAAGAGAAAGATGCCAGGAGGGCTACAGCTTTTCACTGACTGAGTCCTTGCCAGGAAAGAAGAGGAGTCTATCTTCTTCTTGGATCCTGATATGGTCACAGGGCATGAGAGGACCCTGTTCTAGTCTCCTGAAACTATTTAATTGAGGTTTCTCTTTATTATTATTATTATTTACAATTGACCTAAAAGTTGACTCTTAGGGTGCTAAGGACCTAGGTATGCTTTCTCTTCTAATATCCATTGAATTCACTACATCAATTAGTTTTAGGGAAAGTTGTACTACAGCCTGTATTTATTATGTGAATGATCCAGATTTGGCAGTATTTCATTGAGTTGCCACAAATGTACTGAGTTTTTTGGCTAAAGTGAACAGATTTTCTGAAATCATGTTAATTCCATCAGGATCGAAGTATGCTTAAACCAAAATACTGTATTGATTGTAGATATGTTCATAACATACCTATCAAGAAATTTACCCAAATAATAAAAGAGGATTATAATATACACTTTGATGATTTGAAGATGAATATTAGTAACACATTTGGATACCAAAGTTTTCTGTATTAATTCAAACACTGGAATACCTCTTATTAATACGTACAAGACATGATGTTCAGAACTATGAAACAGTCTCTTTTCTTAGCTGCAAACACAGTTATCATATTCACTTCTGAATCCTCAACATTTAACTCAGTGTCTGGTACTTCATTCTGACAGGTAAGAATGGATTAACTATATAAGTAAGTAAGAGAAGTGAAAATGAAATGATGGGAGAGTTCAGAGCCAGCACTATCCCCTTGTGTGTTCAAGAATGTTTGTGTAGGCCCACAGAGAATGTTGTCATGCTTAATGTGATGTGCCCAGTTACTAAGTCTAACACTAGTCTAGGTGTAGATGATGACGTATTTTGTAGCTGTGGTTAACATTTATAATTAGTAGACTTTAAGTAAAGGAGTCTATCCTCAAAAAATATAGATGGGCCTTATCTAGAAAGCTGAAAGTTCTGAAGAGTAAAATTGATGTTTCCATTAAGAAGAAACTCTGCCTCAACATTTCAGCCTGAGTTTCAAATTCCACAACTGCATAACGGGTTTCCCCAGTGGCCCATTGGTAAAGAACCTGCCTGCCAATGCAGGAGACAGAAGAGACACAGGCTTGATCCCTGGGTCAGGAAGATCCCCTGGAGAAGGGAATGGCAACCCATTTCAGTATTCTTGCTTGGAGAATTGCATGGACAGAGGAGCCTGGTGGGCTACAATCCATAGGGTTACAAACAATTGGACATGACTGAGCAACAGTTGGACATGACTAAGCCAGAGCCAGACATTCTGGAATGTGAAGTCAAGTGGGCCTTAGGAAATATCACTATGGACAAAGCTAGTGGAAGTGATGGAATTCCAGTTGAACTTGGAAAACTCAGCAGTGGCCACAGGACTGGAAAAGATCAGTTTTCATTCCAATCCCAAGGAAAGGCAATGCCAAAGAATGCTCAAACTACCACACAATTGCACTCATTTCACAAGCTAGTAAAGTAATGCTCAAAATTCTGCAAGCCAGGCTTCAGCAATACGTGAACCGTTAACTTCCAGATGTTCAAGCTGGTTTTAGAAAAGGCAGATGAACCAGAGATCAAATTGCCAACATCTGCTGGATCATCAAAAAAGCAAGAGAATTCCAGAAAAACATCTTTTCTGGTTTATTGACTATGCCAAATCGTTTGACTGTATGGATCCCAACAAACTCGAAAATTCTGAAAGAGATGGGAATACCAGACCACCTTACCTGCCTCCTGAGAAATCTGTATGCAGGTCAGGAAGTAACAGTTAGAACTGGACATGTAACAACAGACTGGTTCCAAGTCAGGAAAGGAGGATGTCAAGGCTGTATTTTATCACTCTGCTTATTAACTTATATGCAAAATACATCATGCAAAATGCCGGGCTTGCTGAAGCACAAGCTGGAATCAAGATTGCCGGGAGAAATATCAATAACCTCAGATATGCAGATGACACTACCCTTGTGGCAGAAAGTGAAGAAGAACTAAAGAGCATCTTGATGAAAGTGAAAGGGGAGAGAGAAAAAGTTGGCTTAAAATTCAACATTCAAAAGACTGTTCTGTACATCTGTGTGTCTTTGGACTCTGTGAGAGAGGGAGAGGGTGAGATGATTTGGGAGAATGGCATTGAAACATGTATATCATATAAGAAACGAATCGCCAGTCTAGGTTCGATGCAGGATACAGGATGCTTGGGGCTGTTGCACTGGGATGACCCAGAGGGATGGTATGTGGAAGGAGGTGGGAGGGGATTCAGGATTGGGAACATGTGTACACCCGTGGTGGATTCATGTTGATGTGTGGCAAAATAAATACAATATTATTAAATAAATAAATAAAAAGAATTTAAAAAAAAAAACATTCAGAAAACTAAGAACATGGCATCTGGTCCCATCACTTCATGGCAAACAGATGGGGAAACATCTTTTCGGGCTCCAAAATCACTGCAGATGGTGACTGCAGCCATGAAATTAAAAGAAGCCTGCTCCTTGGAAGAAAAGTTATGATCAACCTAGACAGTATATTAAAAAACAGACATTACTTTGCCAACAATGATCCATCTAGTCAAGGCTATAGTTTTCCCAGTAGTCATGTATAGATGTGAGAGTTGGACTATAAAGAAAGCTGAGTGCCAAAGAATTGATACTTTTGAACTGTGGTGTTGGAGAGAGTTCCTTTGACAGCAAGGAGATCCAACCAGTTCATCCTAAAAGAAATCAATCCTGAATATTCATTGGAAGGACTGATGTTGAAGCTGATACTCCGATAATCTGGCCACCTGATGTGAATAACTAACTCACTGGAAAAGACCCTGTTGCTGGGAAAGATTGAGGGCAGGAGGAGAAGGGGACAACAGAGGATGAGATGGTTGGACAGCATCACAAACTCAATGGATATGAATTTGAGTAGGCTCTGGGAGTTGGTGATGGATAGGGAAGACTGGCGTGCTGCAGTCCATGGGTTTGGAAAGAGTTGGACATGACTGAACTGAACTGAACTGAATTGAGCAACGAAACAACATTCCCTCTTTGAACCAGGAAGAAAAGTACAGCTGTGAATGTCTAGAAAGTCTTATCAATAGAGAAGACAAAGACCTAAATCTGCCTAACAACCTTACCCTTGTTCACTGGGCTTTTCCTGAAAACTTCACATAACTGATATTGCAACACCAACATCTTTGGCCATTAGCTGGGGGTGATAGTTAAGGTGATGGCTCATGCCATTTGTGGGAGTCACCAGTTTTCCTGGGTCTTTCCCACGTGTAAGGAAGTCTATGTGTTATTAATCTTCTGTTTGTTTTTCTCCTGTTTATCTGTTTTATATCACAGGGGGTCTCAGGTAAGAACCTAGAAGGAAAATCAGTTGTCACAAATAGCTGAATTTCCTTCTTTTAAAATTAAAGGTGAAATAATATTTCACTGTATCTACATCTACACATATAGTATGTCTGTATGTGTATCTCACATTTTCTTTTTACATTCATCTGTTGAACAGGACCTAAGGTTGTCTCCATATTTTGTCTATTGTGAATAATGAACATGGGAATACAGATCTATTCAAGACAGAGATTTTATTTTCTTTGGCTATATATCCATGACTGGATTTAAGGGATTGGATGGTAGTTCTTTTTTTAATTTTTAAAGGAGTCTCTATACTGTTCTCCATAGTAACTGTACCAACTTACAGCCCCACCAATAATGTACAAGGGTTTTGTTTTCTCCATATCCTTACCAGCACTTGTTATCTCTTGTCTCTCTCTCTCTCTCTCTTTTTTTTTTTTTTTTTTTTTGGGCTGTGTTGGGTCTTCATTGCTCTGCATAGGCTTTATCTAGTTGTGGCAAGTAGGGGCTACTCTACATTTATGGTGTGTGGGCTTCTCATTGTGGTGGCTTCTATTGCAGGACACAGGCTCTAGGCATATGGGCTTCAGTAGTTTCTGTTCCCAGGGTCTAGAGCGCTGGTTCAGTAGTTGTGGTGCACTGGCTTAGCTGCCCTGTGGCATGTGGTATTTTCCTGGACCAGGGATTGAACCCATCAGTCAGTTCAGTTCAGTCACTCACTCATGTCAGACTGTTTGTGACCCCCTGGACTGCAGCACGCCAGGCCTCCCAGTCCATTATCAACTCCCGGAGTTTACCCAAACTCATGTCCATTGAGTCGGTGATGCCATCCAACCATCTCATCCTCTGTTGTCCCCTTCTCCTCCCACCTTCAATCTTTCCCAGCATCAGGGTCTTTTCCAATGAGTCAGTTCTTTACATCAGGTGGCCAAAGTATTGGAGTTTCAGCTTCAACATCAGTCTTTCAAATGAACACTCAGGACTGATCTCCTTTAGAATGGACTGGTTGGATCTCCTTGCAGTTGAAGTGGCAAAACCAATACAATATTGTAAAGTGGAAAAAAAAATAAATAAATAAACACTTAAAAAAAAAAGTCTTCTCCAACACCACAGTTCAAAAGTTTCCATTTTTTGGCGCTCAGCTTTCTTTATAGTCAAACTCTCACATCCATACATGACTACTGGGAAAACCATAGCCTTGACTAGATGGACCTTTGTTGGCAAATTAATGTCTCTGCTTTTTTTTTTTTTTTTGGTCTCTGCTTTTTAATATGCTATCTAGGTTTGTCATAACTTTTCTTCCAAGGAGTGTCTTTTCCAATGAGTCAGCACTTCAGATCAGGTGGCCAAAGTATTGAAGTTTGTTTGAACCCATAGTTCCCTGCATTTGCAGGTGGATTCTTAACCAGGGAAGTCCTCTTGTTGTTTTAATGATGGACATCATGAGGTGAATCCTCATTGGGGTTCTGATTTGCAGACAATATTTACTTTAAAAAATAAAGTTTAGCAAGTATCTGGCATATGCAGACATTCAATAAATGGTAGCTACACTATGAAAATAATAATTTACTTTGATAGCTTAAGATTAGCACTTGATGATAAAATAAAAACAGTATGTGCTCCATTCTAAAAACACAATTACAAAGAGACTCAGAAGCCATGCATTAGCCCAGTTATTCTCAGTTCTTGACACCCATCAGAGCTGTCCAGGTGGAGTATAAATACTGTGTGGTCCCAGGTGCCCTGGATCCTCTTGCTTCCCCCCTCCCCAACACATTTTTGCACCAACTGATCCTAGGGCAGCCACGGTTCTGATGTCCTCATCTGCTCCAGCCTCTTTTCAGGTCTAGGAATTGATTCTATGAAGGTCTCTCCTCCCTTTGGAATCTTAGAGCATCTTTTGACTCATTTCTTTGAAAGAGCGACAGATTCTCCCCTCCAGGGGTTCAGTTCAGTTCAGTTCAGTTCAGTTCAGTCACTCAGTCGTGTCTGACTCTTTGTGACCCCATGAACCACAGCATGCCAAGCCTCCCTGTCCATCACCACCTCCCGGAGTCTACCCAAACCCATGTCCATCAAGTCGGTGATGATATCCAACCGTTTCATCCTCGGTCATCCCCTTCTCCTCCTGCCCTCAATCTTTCCCAGCATCAGGGTCTTTTTCAATGAGTCAGCTCTTTGCATCAAGTGGCCAAAGTATTGCAGTTTCAGCTTCAACATCAGGCCTTCCAATGAACACCCAGGACTGATCTCCTTTAGGATGGACTGGTTGGATCTCCTTGCAGGCCAAGGGACTCTCAAGAGTTTTCTCCAACACCACAGTTCAAAAACATCAATTCTTTGGCACTCAAATTTCTTTATAGTCCAACTTTCACATCCATACATGACCACTGGAAAAACCATAGCCTTAACTAGATGGAGCTTTGTTGGCAAAGAAATGTCTCTGCTTTTTAATATGGGTTTCTCCAATCAATAGACCAGTTCAAGCCTCAAGAGGTTTTAAAGGCAAGCAGCACTTTTTAAGTGCCAACGGAGTGTAGAGTCCCTTTATCTCACTGCTTTAGTATTGCTGGGCTGTCAGAAAAGCAGAGTGACAGCACACCCTTTGCTCTCACCAGGGCTCCACTCACTGAAGGCCTCAACTTCTTCCTGTTTGCAGCGGCCACGGGAAGTGGGGGGGGGTGCAGGGAACAGTTGACTGAGAGCAGAGACATGACACTGTCGACAGGAGGGGCACCTGCAGGACGACGAGTCTGTAATATTAGTGTCATTGGTACTGGCCAACAGTACTTGGCTGCCCAGCCTGCACTGCCGTGTCCCATCCCCGTGAATGGGGACACAAGCCAGCAGAGTGACATGCCTTTTGCACAGCCCCAGGGCCTGAAAAGACACATTTGAGGTTGAAAATGTTGGTTTATTGATCTGAAACAGGAGCATTGGAAGGATTGTGAGAACTAAATCATTGTATTTCACCTCTATAATCCAGCTGTACCAGTGTCTGTGCTATTTATCTACACACTGTCCATCCATGTGTACTCAGTGTGTACACAGTACAGACTGTACACTCATAACCACTGCACAGGCAATTTTGTCTTTGGCTTTCCTTTCCTTACAAATGTCTTTTAAGTCAGAGGTTGGCAAAGTCTTCCAGTAAAGGTCTAGATAGCAAACATTTTAGGCTTTGTGAGCACAGTTTCTCATAGCTATTCACCTCTGCCATGGAAGCATGAAAGCAGCCAAAGAAGATACAAAAAGGAATGGCACTGCTTCCTTCCAATAAACATATATTTACAAAAATAGGTAATGGGATGGATCTGGTCCCACTTGGCTATAGTCTGCTGACTGGTAGTAAAATTGGCTCCATATTTACCACTTTAAATAGTCAGATAATCTTTTTTCTAGTGGAGGCACAAATTTATTTGAGTACTACTCTATTGGTGACCATTTGGGCTTTTTTTTTTTTTCTCTCTCTTTTTCTAGGAAGGTACCAGAATATAACCAACCATAAAATTCAAAAGCCACTGCTAAAGATAGTGAAATGGAAAAGTTATATTTTATTATTATTTTACTCAACAGATGGAAATGAAGCAGCACTTAAATGAGAAAGGAGGTCAACTCGATGTCACTCAGTAGTATAACATCTAGCCTGTACATCTGCCAATCTTCATGGATGCTGCCTCTACACTGGCCCCTCCACACCTCAAGTTACACCCTGCAAAAAATAAGTCACACATACCTTGTATGTGTCATCTAAGTGCATGAACAGTAGATAATACTACTGTGGCATGAGGCCAACTCAGAGGATTGAGAAAGGAGCTGAAATGTCCCAGGTCAGAAGGGAGTCATTAATCTGACCCAGAAGATTATGGCAAGAAGCATTCCCTTAGGGCAATTTCAACACTGCGAGACAAGGAGATCTGGCAATGGAGCAGTTCAGCAAAAAGTAAGCTAGGTTTTCTGGGAGATGCATGGAGCACAATTTTCTTAAAAAATAAAACAAAAATTAACTACAGGTACACACCCTCTCAGAGAGCCCCTATCTAGATGTAAGGAGTGGACATGAAGGTCAGGGCTGTGGCTGGAATTCACAGATAGGTCTCTTGCCTATGGGTATGTTTCTAAGTGTGTATGGAGGGTGTGAGTCAGGACCAAGTGACCAAAATATTCTTTGGAAACACTGCCTGGGTTTAAATTCCCAGCTCTAACACCTACAGATTGCATAACCTTGAGCAAGCCACACAAAACCTCTCTGTGCCTAAGCTTTTTCATCTGTAAAATGGAGAATAAAAGTATTTATCACACAGATCTTTAGTGAGGATCAAATTAGGATATATAACATGTATACAAATTGTGTGTATATATATGAGTATACACATGGATGTGACAGTTGAACCATAATGGAGGCTGAGCACTGAAGAACTGATGCTTTCAAATTGTGATGCTGGAGAAGACTCTTGAGAGTCCCTTGGACAGCAAGGAGATCCAACCAGTCCATCCTAAAGGAAATCAACCATGAATATTCACTGGAAGGACTGACGCTGAAGCTGAAGCTCCAATACTTTGGCCACGTGATATGAAGAGCCAACTTGTTGNCTGGAGAAGACTCTTGAGAGTCCCTTGGACAGCAAGGAGATCCAACCAGTCCATCCTAAAGGAAATCAACCATGAATATTCACTGGAAGGACTGACGCTGAAGCTGAAGCTCCAATACTTTGGCCACGTGATATGAAGAGCCAACTTGTTGGAAAAGACCCTGATGCTGGGAAAGATTGAGGGCAAGAGGAGAAGGGGGTGACAGAGGATAAGATGTTTGGAAGGCATCACAGACCTGATGAACATGAGTTTGAGCAAACTCTGTGAGATAGTGAAGGACAAGAAAGCCTGGTGTGCTGCAGTCCATGGGGTCGCAAAGAGTGGAGCATGACTTAGTGACTGAACAAGAGCAATAAGAACATATATATGTATGTGTGTGTGTGTGTGTTTATGTTTGTGTGTAGTGCATGACACACAGGGCTTTATAAGCATTGTCAGAAAAAAAAAATGTCTGGGGTATCTGGGGACTTCCCTGGTGGTCCAGTGGCTAAGACTCTCCACTCTCAATGCAGGGGCCCAGGTTCAATCACTAGTCAGGGAACTAGATCCCACATGCTGCAACTATTAATAATTCTTTGCATGCTGAAACTAAAGATCCTGCAATCCACAACTAAGACCCGGTACAGCAAAATGAATTCATTAAAAAAAACAAACAAAAAAAAAAAAACTGGCTGTTATGTATGACTTACTCAGCATCTGAGCAGACAGGTGAAGACAGAACCTGTACACAGGACTCAGCTACATCCAGGGTTCCTTCTTCTACCAAACCCACCCCACTGCCTCCCAGCTGTCTGACCATGGTTTATATGGTAAATGCCTATAAATAACCTGATTTGTTCATGTGTTACTTTAGGATGTCTTATTTCATGGTCTGTTCCCTCTTCTCCAAGGGACTCTACTCTTCAGAAGGCCCCAAGGAATCTGCTCTCAACTCAAAGGAAGTGACAAGGGTGCAATGCTCTTCATTAACTAGGAACTCAGTGAACAGAATGTTTATAATGTAAAACCAATAATGATATTGACATAGTTGTCCTCCTCTGGTTTTCCTGAAGCCAATGTTAAGGTAACCTTCTGTCTGAGAAGTTAGTCCATGAAGACAAGACATAGCAGGGAGGTCAGTGTGTATCACTAAGTTGCTTTAGTCATGTCCAGCTCTATGTAACCCTATGGAGTACAGCCCACCAGGCTCCTCTGTCCATGGGAATTCCCAGAAAAGAATACTGGAGTGGGTTGCCATGACCTCCTCCAGGGGATCCTCCTGATCCAGGGATCGAATCTGCGTCTCATATCTTCTGCATTGGCAGGTGGGTTCTTTACCACTAGCACCACCTAGGAAGCCCAGCAGAGAGGTCAGGAAGTCCCACAACACAAACAAGCCACTGCGAGTCACAAGGCAACATTCCACATCAAGGCAACCCTGTGTAATTCTGTAGTGTTGATGTGAATGTTAAAAATGACAATTCTTCTCCTTTAGGTCTCTACCTTAAGAATGACAGTTAAATTATGGTAACATAACTGTGATATGTAAAGAAATAGTTATTTTCTATAACTCACAAATACAATAGGATTCATTGCAACCATATTTTCTCAAATTGTGTTGAGTTCAGATGAGGAAGAAGCAGGTCTCTTACTCCTTAAATCAACATAAGTTTTGACATTTGTAGCTGAGAAGTCAATGCATGAACCATCAGTGGCAACAAAGAACATTCTGGCCCTTGTTAAGCAACATGTTATGAGAAAACTTAAAGTCTCAAGTGGAAACATGGACCTGGGAGGATTGTAGTTTTTCTGTACTGAGAGACACAGACACCAGTGGTTTATGAAGCCCTTTTGAAGAAATATAGAGAAATGTGACTAAAAGTAGCAAGCTTTATTGTAGCAAATAGATGAGTAGGGCACTCTTCATACAAGTTTACAGCCACAATATATGCTCACAAGTGGTCACTGTTACTAAACTGCTGAGACTGTGGAATAGTAATATGACTTCTTATTACCAAAGTCAAGTGTTCAAATATTTCATAAGTGCTAATTCCCCAAATACATGACCAGACATAAACTTCAGGTGTTAAAATATGTGATGAATTTCATAACCTGCAAGATGTACAAGCATTAATATTAAAAGGTTGAGCAAACTTACAAATATTTATCATTAACTAAGTTCTGAATCTGTCTTTTTCACCCATACATGAAACATTGAAACTGTGTTAAAGACTATGGAGAATAGGAACGTTTCTCTGAAGAATGACAGCTGGCCCATTGTCTGGATACTAACCTGAGGCTCCGCTGCACTACGATAGCCCCTGGGTCCGGATCCCACTTCAGAGTGAAGCCTGATAACACTCACACTTAACTCTGATGGTACTCAAGGCAGCTTAATACTTCCTGGCACTTTTCAAGAACCTTCCTTTTATCTTCCTGATTGACATGTAGTCTCCAAGGAGGACTTTCACTGAAGGTGCAGATTTTTGCAGGGCTTCTGGCTGCTACTCAGTCTCTACTGACCTCACCATCTCCTCCACCTTTTCTTGCCTCTTTTACGATCTGGTCAGTCTCACCTTTACCGAGCCAGCCTTCATCATCAGTACCCTGGATTTTGTTCTTCCTGCCAGCATTTGTGTCTGTGGCAGGTACCTTCTCAAAGGTCACCTGGAGGTCAGGAACATCACAGTAAGCTAAAGGATCCTACAAAGTATGAACTTGCCAAGCAGCTGATTTTTCTTAAAGCCCTTTCTCCCTCGTACACTTTTATTTATTTATTTAGCTAAAATAGTGGTCCAGTTGTTGAAGTCAGCCAGGGGGACATCTGAGTTTGCTTTGGAGAAACTGCAGTGTTTCTCTTGATACAAGATGTCACATCATTCCTGCTGTTTCAATGCCCAGAGGGAAAGGGGTAACCGCACTGAACTGCTCTGTGCATTTTATAATTTGTTGCCCATGAAAAGCGCCTCTGTGCTTCTGCACCACATGCTGTGAAGCCTCATCTGCCTGGGTGGTCGTGTTGAGCTCCTCTCCATTCAAAAAATCTTTTGAGCAATTTCAGAATACAATTGGGATACAAGTGGAACCACCCAATGGCACAATTCCATTGTTCCAACTCTTGGCAAATTGGGCATCCTTCAGAGATTTCTGTATGTGCTCCAATGTCCCACAGAAGAGATAAGCACTGAGCTGCTCAAAGTGAGCTCAGGAATTGGAAAGGCAGAAATCCACACCCTTAGAGAATGAGTCAGTTTCAATCCCAGGATGAGCAAAGAAGTTTCAGTTACATTTTGCCTTCATTTAACAGGCAGCCTTGGGGCAGCACACTGCCTGCTTGTTGGGGGCTAGATCCTCCTGTGTTTGCATTTGAACCCCTCAATCAGCTGACTCATCATGAAGTTATCAAAATTCTCAAAAGCCAGCTGGCTGTTACTAGCTGTGGATCTTCCTTCAAAGATTCCTGAATCTTCCTAAACATCCTGGATGTTTAGGATAGATACATTAAAGCTGCCACTATCTAAGTCAAAGACCAGTTCATTATTCTTTTTTTCTGTGACAACCTAGAGGGATTGAGTGGGGAGGGAGGCAGGAGGGGTCCTTAAGAGGGAAGGGACACATGTATACCTGTGGCCAATTCATGTTGATGCATGACAAAAACCATCACAATATTGTAAAGTAATTATCATCCAATTCTTTTAAAAAATTAATTAGTTAAAAAGAAAGGGGAAAAATCTTTCTGTGTTTGGAATTTTTTTTCCCAATCCAGGCAATGGAATATGCCTGCTGCCACAAGCTCATTAATATTCTCAGAATATTAAGATCAGTGATGATCCATGCATCTTTGGTGGCCTGACACTATGAATCATTTAAGTTGGTTGGAACAGTAATTATTGCTAAAGTAATTTCAACCTTTTCCCCCTAAATAGGTTCCAACAAACTTTTTCATCTTGCTTTGAACCATGGAAGTGATCTCCTCTTGGAGTGGCGGGCGAGGTGGGGGACGTTATTTCCCTTATATTCTACAATTACTCTAGACGTTCCCTTTTCACAAATCACTTGGAAANCCCCCTAAATAGGTTCCAACAAACTTTTTCATCTTGCTTTGAACCATGGAAGTGATCTCCTCTTGGAGTGGCGGGCGAGGTGGGGGACGTTATTTCCCTTATATTCTACAATTACTCTAGACGTTCCCTTTTCACAAATCACTTGGAAATGCCAGTGCTTCCTTCTGACTGAAATGTGGCATCATCAAACTTGCAACCAATCAGCCTCTTGGTATCAAAGATGGTACCAGTGAGGTTCATTACCTCTTGGTTCTTAGCAACCTCACTGATGAGGTGTTCATTTTGTGAAAGCTACATGACTTGACTGATACAATTGCCTTTGTGATTGGCAATAATCTCTACTTTTCCATTCTGGAAGAATCAGTTCAGTGTAGTTCAGTTGCTCAGTTGTGTCTGACTCTTTGTGCCCCATGAACCACAGCACAACAGACTTCCCTGTCTATCACCAACTCCCGGAGTCCACCCAAAACCATGTCCATCGAGTCGATGATGCCATTCAGCCATCTCATCCTCTGTCATCCCCTTCTCCTCCTGCCCTAAATCTTTCCCAGCATCAGGGTCTTTTCCAATGAGCCAGCTCTTCACATCAGGTGGCCAAAGTATTGCAGTTTCAGCTTCAACATCAGGCCTTCCAATGAACATCCAGGACTGATCTCTTTTAGGATTGACTGATTGGATCTCCTTGCAATCCAAGGGACTCTCAAGAGTCTTCTCCAACACCACAGTGCAAAAGCATCAATTCTTTGGTGCTCAGATTTCTCTATAGTCCAACTCTCACATTCATACATGACCACTGGAAAAATCATAGCCCTGACTAGACGGACTTTTCTTGGCAAAGTAATATCTCTGCTTTTGAATATGCTGTCTAGGTTGGTCATAACTTTCCTTCCAAGGAGTCTTTAATTTCATGGCTGCAGTCACCATCTGCAGTGATTTTGGAGCCCAGGAAAATAAAGTCAGCCACTATTTCCACTGTTTCCCCATCTATCTGCCATAAAGTGGAAGAATCCTACTTGCTAATAAATGGTACCCAGTTCAGTACAAAAGGCAGACATATTGAGTAAACAAAGATAGGGAGAAAATGAGGCTGGAATAGTTTTAAAAAAATCAGTGTTGCAAATAGCCTCTTGTAGTGTACCTCTACAGGAGACCTATTTCGTCTTGTTTCTCTATCACCTCCATTTCACTGTATTTCAGTCCTTATGTAGGTCAAACTCAAATATAAATGTACTCAGTTTTGCAATTCATTCAGATGGTAATGTGTTCTACTTGTCTTCTATTGTCTGCAGACCTCCCCTGCATTTGTCAATAGATTCCTGGTTACAAGGTGACCACCAATATTCTGAAAATGATATCAAACCATCATGGCAGCAAACAAGGTTTCCAATACCCCTGGAGTCATTGTGGAGTCTCTCCTGCCCACATCCACTTTGTTTCTAGGTGCAACCGATTTTTCCTCTTTGCATGTGTCCCATCCTACTGCCACCACTCTAGCTCAAAATTTTATTACTTCATGTTCAGATTACCACAGTAGCATTGCCAGTAGTATTTCTCCTTTCTCTGATTTCATGACTTAGTCATCACCATCATTCATTTATCCATCCCTCCATCCATCTATTCATACATACATTCAATAAACACTGATGCTGTAACTGCCATTTGCTAAACACTGTGCTAGATACAGAAAGCAAGTGAAGTTAAAGTGTTACTTGCTCAGTTGTGTCCAACTCTTTTTGAATCCATGGTCTGTAGTCCACCAGGCTCCTCTATCCATGGGATTTTCCAGGCAAGAATACTGGAGTGGGTCAGGAAGATCCCCTTTAGGGGAATCAAGCCTGGGTCTCTCACATTGCAGGCAGATTCTTTACTGTCCGAGCAACATTAAATACACTTGCTATCCTCTAGGGACACCATCATGCTCATCTTTTAAAATCATACCTCTAGGAATTCCATAGTTGTCCAGTAGTTAGGACACAGCACTGTCACTGCCAGGGCCCTGTGTCTGATCCCTGGTTGGGGAACTAAAGATGCTGCAAGTCATGCTGAGTGGCCAATAACTAACTAAATAAAATAATGTCTTTAATCATAGTAACCCTTGCTTAGAAACTTGTTTTCCATCAGCTAGCAAATAAACTAAAACAGATCCAATTAGCCTTTCCAGCCAGTATGGCTTATGGAATTACACAGACACAGATTCAATTCCTAAATGACATTGTAACTTTGTTAGTTTATTAGTTATTAGGCATATTTCTTTAACTTCCCTGTTCTTCAGTTTTCTTACCTTTACTGGCAGTGCCAAACATAGACTGATAAAGAATCAGAATATAATGGATTCTAGATATAATCAAATAAAGGTCCCTAATTAGGCAGTTGGGGAAACTGAGTTGCAAGTTGGAAACTGAGTGGACCTTGGTGTCACAGGGACTTGGTGGCAGAGTCCCCATCAAAACACTAAATGAAAGGAGCCAGGAAATACTGAGGGCAGGAAGGCAGGGGCCATTCCCAACCAGAAGATTATTTTTGCTTGATGGTCCAGATTGCAGATATGTAGCAATGTTCTCAGTTTACAGGGAAGGGCTATTTTTTCCCCTTTCAAAAGGCCATGTAGTTGTTGATAAATCTGAAAAATGGCAAGCACAGCAAATACTTAAGTGTAGGACATTAGGGTAAGTTACAGAGCATATTCAGTGAGGGCAAGATGGATCTGTATACAGCTATTGTGTCGAGAAGGGAAGGAGTCATGGAACTAGAGAAGGTTAATGTTGGGCTGGTCTTCAAAAACCACTGGCTCTAAGCCAGGTGGATGATAGGTAAGAAAATTAAGACCCAGAGAGGTCAGGGGATGGATGGCCCTAGACGGCAGAGATACTTAGAGATATAACTTGGCTATCTGACTTTTAAAAATCTCGCAATGGCTTTATTTGACTACAGGGCTACTGAGACAGAAATATTTGCATCTTTCAGCATTTGTTGACTATCTCAAATGTGCAGATCGCTGATAAGCTGATAAAGAAAGTTGTTAAGTTATACTGGGGCTGAAGGCAGGTAGAGAGTAGAGGGAAAGAGAGCTGTCCGCCTGTGGGGCCTATCTTTCTGCACAGGCAGAACCTGTAAATGTGTGCACTCACAGCCAGCCGAGGCAGGGTGACTCCAAAGGAGGTTATTACAGCGTCATTTAAAATTAAAATTTTATAAGTTATATTCAACATGAACGAGTTGAAAACATTCATAAATTTAATGAATCGTCTAATTAAATACTATATACAGAACAGTATGGAGCAGACTTAAAAGAAAACCTTAAGAGTTATTTGTATACTTAAGTGCAATTAGCAAGTACTGTTTTAAAAAACAAAACCTTCCTGAATTTAATAAAGCTTCTCTTTTCTAAAGCAGAAAATATTGATTTCATAAACCATCTTTGTTTTCAGGAATCACGTTTAGTTTTTGCTTTCAGTGCTAAGTAGTCAGATGAACTACAGTTGCTACCAGCTACCCTATTGTCAGTCTAGACCCCGCCAAGCCCAATTTCCTGCAGAATGATTACATGTCTTTGTTGTCAAGTATCAATATTGCATTGGGTTACAGTCCCACCACTTCATGGCAAATAGATGGGGAAGAAGAAGAAACAATGCAGATTTCATTTTCTTGGGCTCCAAAATCACTGCAGACAGTGACTGCAGCCATGAAATTAAAAGACACTTGCTCCCTGGAAGGAAAGCTATAGCAAACCTAAACAACATATTAAAAAGCAGAGACATTACTTTGCCAACAAAGGTCCGTATAGTCAAAGCTATGGCTTTTCCAGTAGTCATGTATGGATGTGAGAGCTGGACCATAAAGAAGGCTGAACACCGAAGAACTGATGCTTCTGAATTGTGGTGCAGAAGACTCTTGGGACTCCCTTGAGATCAAAACAATCAGTCCTAAAGGAAATCAATCCTAAATATTCATTGGAAGGAGTGATGCTCTAGCTGAAGCTCCAATACTTTGGCCACCTGATGCAAAGAGTCGACTCACTAGAAAAGCCCTTGATGCTGGGAAAGACTGAGGGCAGGAGAAGAAAGGGGACAATAGAGGATGGGATAGTTGGATGGCATCACCAACTCAATGGTCATGAGTTTGAGCAAACTCTGGGAGATAGTGAAAGACAGGGAAGCCTAGCATTCTGCAGTCCATAGGGTTGCAAAGAATTGGACAGGACTGAGCAACTGAACAACAGCAACAATGATGCCCAAACAATCCCATGTTAGGAAGCTCTTCCATGGC
>SJYX01024262.1:263635-287743 GCA_006410675.1 Oreotragus oreotragus | reverse complement strand
GGGGGAGGGGGGGGGGGGGGAAGGGGCGGGGAACTATATTTCTTAATCAGGACATGACACCTAGTTTCATTTATTTTCTTTCAGTATCCTTTTGTTATCCCATATTGTGTGGTAAATTTACCCTTTAGTCTCTGCGCAGCTGTTAATGAAGTATCTTCTAAGTTAACACGTCAGCTACCACTTGGCCCAATATTCAACATAAAGGAAGCTCAACCTGAGAAGTAATTTGCTTGATAAGTTTGGAAGTCCCTAAGCAGCCTGGTTTGGAAGTACTGCTTGGCAGCCCTCTTCCTAGACAGTTTTCTGTCAGTACTTCCTTTGGAACTTGCATGATCCCGACAAAATTAAACACCACATTCCCAAACAGCAAGCTAAGTGTAGAACAAGTCATCTCTTTCATAGCCCCAACTGCGTGAGAGAGTTAATTTAGTTCAAAAGAAAAATTTTCCGATCTCCAAAGGGCAGCAATGGTGAGGGAAAGCCTAAAACTGTAAAGAATGTTTTGCTTCTTCAGCTGGCCGATATACACACTGGTAATCACTGTATTATTCTTTTCACCGGCTGGGTATTTCTTACCTAACAGATCCTTCTCTTTGAGGTTCATGGATATAACCAGCTCTCTGAAAAATCTTAATTACCATAAGTATTGCATTTGGTGACGTAAGAAACCCAGACCACAAAAAGAGATTATTTGTACTCCTTCATCTAGGACCTGCTATTACTCCCCACACTGGAAAGAGTGAATTCTCTCATGAGATCTATGCGATTTTGCTGATAAATAAGGTTGGATCACCCTTCTCCCTGTGCTAGTCTGGGGCTACAACACTATGCCATTCATTTGCTGACATTACTCAGTATATACCAGCTGGTCATGGGTAAACTTTGCTTTTCTTCCAATCTGACTATTCCTCAGTCCTTTATGCAATCCCCCAGCAGCTGTGTTATCCCTACTATAAAAATGATGATTTAGCCTTAGAGAAAAAAAAAATCAAGTTAAAGATAATAAATTGCTTTGGAAGATGAGAATAATGGCCTGAAATATATTTATAGAAAATTACTGCACCCATTCTGAATCTGAGGAAGAAAATCAGTTGATTTGGCTTTCCCCTTTCCAGAGCAAAATGTGGCTCTGGAAAAGCTAAGGAATGAAAGGGAGATAAGGGAGATAATTCATCCAGCTCCATCTAACGAGAAATAGAAAAGGAACGAGAGGAGATAATATGATTTATGGGAACTGTCAATAAAAAATGTCAAGAGGTTCCAAGAAATCTGCAGGTGTTGCTCTTAAGTCAAATATATGTCAACTTTTTATATCGATAAAAAGGTCATGAATTAAAATGTATTATGCATATAGATTGTGCATTTGATTACAACCTCAAAGCAGAATAATACCCCATTGCATTACATTAATGACTATTCAGAACTGAGAATTCTGAAGCATTATTCTCTACCAGATGTATACGGGTTAGGATATGGGAATATCTAAAGCGATTATCTTGTACTAAACAGCCTCACACATGCATACCTATCTGACTTTCAGAGATTGTGTAGGTTCCAAAGACTAAGGCACAAGTGTCAAGCAATAAAAGTAAATGTGAGAAAACATTTTGAAGCACTCTCTACACGTAAACTGCTATGGAAATGCAATGCATTATTATAGATCTTAATTATAATTTCAGGAACATCAAGCACACATTCATATACATATATGTATTCAGTTCAGTTCAGTCACTCAGTCGTGTCTGACTCTTTGTGACCCCATGAACCGCAGCATGCCAGGCCTCCCGGTCCATCACCAACTCCCAGAGTCCACCCAAACCCATGTCCATCTAGTCGGTGATGCCATCCATCCATCTCATCCTCTGCCGTCCCCTTCTCCTGCCCTCAATTTTTCCCAGCATCAGGGTCTTTTTAAATGAGTCAGCTCTTCTCATCAGGTGGCCAAAGTACTGGAGTTTCAGCTTCAACATCAGTCCCTCCAATGAACACCCAGGACTGATCTCCTTTAGGGTGGACTGACTGGATCTCCTTGCAGTCCAAGGGACTCTCAGGAATCTTCTCCAACACCACAGTTCAAAAGCATCAATTCTTCGGCACTCAGCCTTCTTTATAGTCCAACTCTCACTTCCATACATGACCATTGGAAAAACCATAACCCTGACTAGACAGACCTTTGTTGGCAAAGTAATGTCTCTGCTTTTTAATATGATGTCTAGGTTGGTCATAACTTTCCTTCCAAGGAATAAGCATCTTTTAATTTCATGGCTGCAATCATCATCTGCAGTAATTTTGGAGCCCAGAGAAATAAAGTCAGCCACTCTGTCCCCTGTTTCCCCATCTATTTGCCATGAAGTGATGGGACTGGATGCCACAATCTTAGTTTTCTGAATGTTGAGCTTTAAGCCAACTTTTTCTCTCTCCTCTTTCACTTTCATCAAAAAGTATACATAGACATAGATAGATAGATAGATAGATAGATCAATACACATATGTGTGAGACTAGTCTTAGATACAAACTAAACTGTTAATATACAAAAGAGTACTCATTAAAAAAAAGAGTACTCATTTTAAAATTATACTAAAAATGCAGTATAGCATGTAAGGGCAGAGAAGATGTGGGATTGGGGAGGGCACCTGAAAGGCTGTAACTGTATAGTAACATTTTATTTTTTCAGCTGGGTTATATGTGCACAGGTCGTCACCATACTACTCCTTTCCCTTAAGTTTGGCATTCTTAAGTAATAGATAATATTACTTTAAAGATAAAAGTGCTCTATTCTAAACATGTATGTGTATTTGCAAGAGAAAAAATTAAAAGGAACATATATATAACTATTGTTCAGCGACAGAAGAGAATACAAGCACACACTTTCACACAAGCACACATATGTTCATGCTTGCACATGCACACCCACACCCACCCACACACAGCCACACCCCAGCACATGGTGTAGTCAGAACAACTGAAATTCTGGTTCTGGTTCCACCACATCTGAGAAGTCTGACCTAATGGAAGTTACTGAACTTCGCTGAAGTCCAGCTGATCTGCCTGAAGAAGGGATTTTTAATCCATATTGCTGCTGCTAAGTTGCTTCAGTCATGTCCAACTCTGTGCGACCCCATAGATGGCAGCCTACCAGGCTCCCCCTTCCCTGGGATTCTCCAGGCAAGAACACTGGAGTGGGTTGCCATTTCCTTCTCCAAGGCAGGAAAGTGAAAAGTGAAAATAAAGTTGCTCAGTTGGGTCCGACCCTCAGCGACCCCATGGACTGCAGCCTACCAGGCTCCTCTGTCCATGGGATTTTCTAGATAATTAAAATTATTTGACATCACACAGACAAGAGCACTCCATCAAGTGAAACAGCATTGTATCAGAGGGAGGCGTTCAGACTGAGTTGAGGGCAGTGAGTGCTAAAAAAGGGGTGCAGATCCTTTGTGTGTATACAGTCTCTGCCCAGAACACTAGTCTGGAGCCTGAAATCAAAGGAGAAGCTGCCTTTGACGTGATCTTATCTCATGCTTTCCCAGGATGTGATTGGGCAAGTGGGTGTATCACGTGTAACTCCCACCTGAGGATGGGGGTGGGGGCACTAACCCCCGAAATCGCTGGCCAGGTCGGGCTGGGGGGAGTAAAGAGTCCCTCCAGAGACCATGCATTTTATTGGACTTCATCGTATTCTGAAGAGATAGTTCAAATACGTATTTATAATCTTTACAGTCTGCAAACACACACTGCACATTGCACATTGTAGAGATGCAAAAACAAGTTCAGGAAAAATTGAGTATCATGTCAAGGTGAAAAACATCTATGTCCAGAAGGTCTGGTTTCATTGCTCTGGTGTGGAATGGAAGACTTTGCTTCTTGTGCCTAGATGGCTCCCATGCTGCTATGCCCCACAGTTTATCCCCTCACCCCCTTCAGATCTCACAACAAAGAATAAGCTGGAACAAAGTGTCTGTAGTACTGAATTTGAGAAAGCCTGCTCTAGAGAGGACTAAGCCAGACTAAACTCTGATTCCATACATTTCTAACAATCTCTGGGAGAAAACCGACTCATTGGAAAAGACCCTGATGCTGGGAACTATTGAGGGCAGGAGGAGAAAGGAGGCAACAGAGGATGAGATGGTTAGGTAGCATCACCAACTCAATGGACATGAGTTTGAACAAATTACAGGAAATAGAGAAGGACAGGGAAGCCTGGCATGCTCCAGTCCATGGGGTCACAGAGTTGGGACATAACTTAGAGACTGAACAACGACAACAACCAGCAGGGAAAAAAAACAATTTTCTTTCCTTCTTGATGAACTCATTGACAACAAAAGAACAAAGAGGCAAAGAAGTTTCAGTACACATATTATACAACATTCAAATCAAAAATAAGATGTCCCCAGTTTCAAAACTGAAGTCACAAATCTCAGTTATGCTTCCCAATATTCAGACATTTAGAATATTTCTATTGGATTTTAATGAGACTGGAGAATGCTCATACTAGAAAGATTCGGAGGAACTATAACAAAATGCTAACCAGGGTTAATTCTGAATTGTAATATTATATATTATAGGAAGGAAAAACTAATTTTCCCTCTACATTTCTAGGTTCTTAATGGAGATTCCCCCCTGTACTAAAAGATTAACAGAAGAAAAACAAACAGAAGCTTACTACCACATGTCTCTCCTTACTGAAGGGAGAGGAAAACTGAGCGGCTACTGAAGTGGCCCAAGTCACTCCCTTAACTATCATCTCTAGCTAAAGACAAATGAAGAAGTTGGGGAGGGGGGAGAGTCAGTTATGAGAGGCTATCAGACAAAGCACAAAGGTAAGGTTGTTATACAGATTTAGGTCACTTGCCGTCTCTACTGATAATAAGCATTTCTAGACATTTACAATCATCCTTCTCTTTCTGGTACAGAGAGGGAGACACCCTTACAAATGGAGATTTCCCTCATAAATATAAATGAGTGAGTGAAAGTTGCTCAGTCGTTTCAGACTCTTTGTGATCCCATGGACTATACAGTCCATGGAATTCTATAGGCCAGAATACTGGAGTGGGTATCCTTTCCCTTCTCCAGGGGATCTTCCCGACCCAGGGATCGAACCCAGGTCTCCTGCATTGCAGGCAGATTCTTTAACAGCTGAGCCACAAGGGAAGCCCTTTATAAATGTACATGTATCTTACAGAAGGGTCACTTCTACTCAGTTTTNAGTGGGTATCCTTTCCCTTCTCCAGGGGATCTTCCCGACCCAGGGATCGAACCCAGGTCTCCTGCATTGCAGGCAGATTCTTTAACAGCTGAGCCACAAGGGAAGCCCTTTATAAATGTACATGTATCTTACAGAAGGGTCACTTCTACTCAGTTTTCAGAGTTTTTCTTATAGCTGCTGTTTCTTAAAAAATAATCTGCTCAAAATAATCCTTATTCCAAAAAGGCTTTTTTTTTTTTTGGAGTGAGGGTGACATTTTGCCCCCCTTTCAATGTGACTTTTTTTATTTTGTTTGCCTCGTCTTCCTGTTTTCCAAATTTTCTATTATAAAAATATGTAATTATTAAGATGATCAAAATTAAGTATCATTTAAAATACCAATAAAAATGCTATCAATGTCAAAGCCTTTAAAATCAGAAATCACATATCAGTAGTATGAATCTATGTCACATAAAACTTACAAAATAAATACTTTTGATATGCAAACACTGGCTCTTGTCCTGAACCAGCCAGTGTTCATGTTTTTAACTAAAAAAGGAGCCTAAGAAAATATTAACTCCAAAGTTAATTTTAAAAACTTGAAAAACTGAAAAAAAATTAGCCTGTTGACATCAGATTTCCAAGGTAAGTCAAACTTGCAAGCAGTATTAGAAACACCATCTTAAAATTTATCTTCTTACAAAAACTAAGCACTGACTTTTGATATATCAACTGCTTTTATACTGAACCAATCAGTGTTGCCAAAATCCTAGTCAAACGAAGAACTGTTGAAATAGACCAGTATGGATTTTGTAGGTTGTGATACACTTTAAAATTGTTAAAACTCTGGAAGCTGGCAGAAATTTGGGCATGTTAATAACTGCATAATTTTTCAAGGACAACCCAATTTTCAATTTCATGACCAAGTATTATTCTTACAACTAGACCAGCTAACTCACTAAAGAAACACATTAGGGAATTCTCTAATTACAGATCAGGAACAAACTTCTAGGTCAACAAGCAAATGTCTTCTTCCAAAGGCATTACAAAAGAGTGTTCTCTATTACCTATATTCTCACTCATGCTCTTGATGTTGATACCTTTAAGAATCTCCAAAAGATCTCAACATTTATGAGGAAGCTAAGGTTTTTAGGATAATAAGAAATTCTCATCATTTCATATAAAATAAATGTCAAGTTGGATAAGGACTCATCTTGTTGGTTTACACCATTTATTTTAATCAATTTAATATCACCTCCAGCAGTACTGCACAGCACTGCATCCACAAAAAAAAAAAGATAACTGGAATTCCTCTGCTCCTTGAATTAGTAAGCAAGTTACAGTGCATATCAATCACGCATAATGAGTCTGAAGCGTGGCTTGATTATATTTCATTTGCATAAGAATTTTCTGTAATTTTTTTAAACTGATCATTTTTAATTCAAAACAGATTTAAATGCCACACAACTGCTGCTCTCCTCCTGAAATGTGAAGCAATCTTTTTACATAATACAAAAATGCTAATCAATTTTTTTTAAAGCAGATCCTAGCTTGTTAATGAGTTTTCACCTTTCTACATGCTGTCAAATCTCATTACGTTGTCGCCTTTCCAAGGTTCACAATTGGAATACACCTTTATATGGTTCAATTCTAATTGCCACATTATTTCATTGCATTTACAAGGAAACATCTTTTAAATAATCCTTGGATTGTCCAATTTGAAAGATAATTTGCTCTCTTTGCATTCAGTAGTTTGTAAAATCCCAACCATTAGTTTATGGAAACATTGATTGAAACATTCTCTAAGAAGCCAGAAGTCTTAAGACTAAAAATTAAAAACAGGAACCAACAGATAAATATAGATCTAGAAGTTAATTACAATGAGATAAAATGTACATATAAAAATAGCCCATAAAATATAATAAATAGAAACATGTAATCCATTGGGAATTATTACTTAACTGTTCACAAGATATTCAGAGGCTAAGCATTTTCTTGCATTTCACACATATTTCTTACAGTAGTCAAAAATCTTGGAAGATGTTGTTGAGTAGAGAGACATTTTCCTCTACTATTCTATGTTCTACTCGCTGGTCTAAGAATTAAACTGACATGAGATAGGTTAATAAGAAAAGTATTGTTTAATAACATATATGCATGGGAGAGACCCAGGAAAAATTGTGTAACTAGCCAAAATGGCTAAGTCATCACCTTAACACATCATTGACCAGAGACGTATTTACACCAGAGGCATTTTGAGTTTCTACAAAAACAGTTAGGGGAGGTGGTCAGGAAGTTGTGCAATAAAGGGTAAGACTAAGATCCTGACATCTGGTCCCATTACTTGATGACAAGTAGATGGGTAAACAATGGAAACAATGAGAGAGTTTATTTTGAGGGGGCTCCAAAATCACTGCAGATGGTGACCACAGCAATGAAATTTAAAAACTATGACCAACACAGACAGCATATTAAAAAGCAGAGACATTACTTTGCCAATAAAATTCCATGTAGTCAAAGCTATGGTTTTTCCAGGAGTCATGTATGGATGTGAGAGTTAGACTATAAAGAAAGCTGAGCATCAAAGAATGATGCTTTTGAACTATGGTATTGGAGAAGACTCTTGAGAGTCATTTGGGCTGCAAGGAGATCCAACCAGTCCATCCTAAAGAAAATTAGTCCTGAACATTCACTGGAAGGATTGATGCTGAAGCTGAAGCTCCAATTCTTTGGCCACCTGGTACGAAGAACTGACTCACTGGAAAAGACCCTAATGCTGGCAAAGATGGAAGGAGGGAGTAGAAGGGGATGACAGAGGATGAGATGGTTGGATGGCATCACCAACTCGATGGACATGAGTTTGAGCAAGCTCCAGGAGTTGGTAATGGACAAGGAAGCCTGGCGTGCTTCAGTCCATGAGGTCGCAAAGAGCCAGATATCAATGAGCGACTAAACTGAACTGAATTGAAAATTGGTAAGTAGTTTTATGTCGATGGCTTTTTCATTGATAAATTTCCAGAGACTGAGTCATTTTCTTCTTGGTGTGGAAAAGGAGACATTCTTACAAATAGAGATTTCCCTTGTAAATGTAAATGTTTCTTACAAAAGGGCAACTCATACTTGGTTTTCAAGTTTTTCCCTTGTCTGCTGTGTCTTAGAAGTTAACCAGGTCAAAGTAATTAACACCCCAAAGAGACATATTTTGGGGTGGCAAATCCTGCTTCCCTACAATCTCATGTGAATCCTGTTGAAATCTTTTAATAGAATACTTTGAGGAGAAAATCTTAGAAACCAAGACAAGGGGTGAGACAAGTTACTCATTTTTAAAACACACTAACAATAACATTTTTAAAAATACTTCATAGGGGTAAAAAAAATAGGTTATATGGGAGAAGGAAACACTTGATAGGAAGAAAAAATGAATTTAACTTGCTAAGTCAACTCTTAGATGCAAGTCCTTAAGCACTGGCGAATACCAACCTGCTGGCAAGTGGTAACATTTCCTGATGGATCTTATTATGACACACTGAATGTTCTACTCTTTGCCAGGAAAAAAAAAAATATATATATATATATACACACATATATTCTCCATGAAGGTAAGTTTCTTTCCCTCTAAAGAAACTGTGAAATTTCCATGGAGAAAAATCTCCATGGTAAAAGTATTTACTGAATCATCCTGAGGCATTTTGCCCATTTTCAAATTCCTAGTTAAGTTGGCACCATGAATACACATTTTTAGGAAAAAAATTTTCTCTTTTGTTCACTTCTTCAAGTACAGGACTNTCCCTCTAAAGAAACTGTGAAATTTCCATGGAGAAAAATCTCCATGGTAAAAGTATTTACTGAATCATCCTGAGGCATTTTGCCCATTTTCAAATTCCTAGTTAAGTTGGCACCATGAATACACATTTTTAGGAAAAAAATTTTCTCTTTTGTTCACTTCTTCAGGACTAATTCCTACAACCTATTTATTCACTTTTATTCATTCATCACATAAAGCTTCTAAAAACAGAATACATAATATCCTTGAAAAGGAACTTATATAAAATTTTAATAAGCTGTTTCACATTTTAAAAATCACAAGATTACTGACATTTCCTAGAAGTTATGCTTAGTTCAACATACAAAATCACTTGTTTAATGTAGCACACACAACAAAGACAAACCAGCTCTGTTCCTTTCCCTTAAAAAGAAGTATTGCCTGCCATTAAGAGAGAATTTAAATAAATGATCATTGAGACAATCATTTGATACTGGGGTTGTAGGTGATTTTCAACAATGTGCTTGTTGAAAATCTATAAAACAAACAAAATAGGAACATTTAAAAGCAATGACAAATAAAGACTCAACCAAACAGTAAACTACCACAAAGCTCGGACAACACAACACACCACAAATTTTTGAGAGTTTTAGGAGCACTTAGACTCTCAAGAGAAGGGTCCTCCCCTAGTGACTTTAGACCTGCAAAGTGTGAAGTAGCCCTGTCTATGTCACAAGAGTACTTCCTATTTCAGGACTGTAAATGGTGTGGCCAGACAGGCTGTTACAAAGTGGAAGCCTCTTCTACACCAGATGAGCTAAACAAGCACATACAAATTCAAACCTCGAGGTAAAGGTCAAAAAATGACAAGGGACTCTGAAAGCCCAAATTGTGAGACTCCAGAGGCTAGACAAATGATAAAATTCAAACCTCAGAGTAAGCAAATGGTTACACATTCCCCTCCATCCCAAAGCTAAAATTACCAAACGCCAGGGAGATGATCAATATCACCCTGCCTGTCTCACCTCTTCCACTCTATTCTGAATGTTCTGGAGCCTCAGCAGTGTCCCTGCCTGTGGCCTCTCTGACCTGACTCCATGAGGTTTGACATCTGGCACAGCTCTCTGGCTCTGGGCTCCTGGTTCTGAGATCTCAGCTCTCGGCCCTTGGACCCGTGCTGTCACATGGCAGGTACACACCAGTTGCCCTTGTAGACTCCTGTGTTCCACCACTGCCCAATCTGCACATACACATGTGCTTGTGCTGGTTCGCAAATTGGCCTCACTGCTGCCTTGTGGTTTGCCATTCTCCCATGTGGCTCCTCTGCTCATATTTTGTGCCACTCCAAAATACTGGGTTGGCCAAAAAGTTGCTTGAGTTTTTCCGTAAGATGGTACAGAAAAACCCGAAGGACATTTTTGGGCAACACAATATGTTCTTATTTATATATTTTCTCATTTTAGTTTTTCATATCTTATTTCCTCAAACTTTGCTTCGTTTTTCTTCCATTGTAGTTTCTCTACTTATTTTATTATCTGGAACTTGTTATGTCCTCATTGCCAAGCCTCTTAGTTTACTTTATCTTCTATTCATTTCCTCATTTTCACCCCCATAAATGTTCTTGTGCTTTATTTTACTTTCTTGTCATATTCAATCTCATATTTTCAGCATATTCTCTACATTTCTATTATCCTCTCACATTTTTTCATTCTCAAATTTCTCTTTAATGTTTCATCTTTTCCACATTAAACTTTCTCTCCTATTCTTTCATTTTCAGGTATTATCTTTTGCCCTTTCTCACGTTTATAAATTTCTGTTTTCTCAAGGCTTGTTTTTCATTCTTCTTTCTACTGTATTCTTTTATTTTCTATTTTCTCATTCCCTGTCTTATGTTCCTTTACTAACTTTCATTTTCTTCCTAGTTTTACACATATTCTCTCCAATATTATTTTCCATCACTTTTCCCTCACATACATGTTCAGTTTATCTGCAGTATTTCTCCCTCTCATTAAAAAAAAAAAAACATTATTATGTCTAATAGAGTAAAGAAAAAAGAGATTTTCTCTAGTTCTCAGATGCCTGTTGATTGGTGAATTTACTAGTCAGTGGTCCATGCAGGTGAATGGTGAAACCAAGACTTTACAAGTCCATGAAATGAAGGTGAAGAACAGACAATCCCAGGACAATAACTATGTTTATAATATCATGGCCTAGTGAAAGCCTCTCATTCAGTCATTTCAGTTGCTCAGTCATGTCTGACTTTTTGTGACACCATGAATTACAGCATGCCAGACCTCCCTGTCCATTACCAACTCCTGGAGTTCACTCAAACTCATGTCCATCGAGTCGGTGATGCCATCCAAGATCTTAGTTTTCTGAATGTTGAGCTTTAGGCCAACTTTTTCACTCTCCTCTTTCACTTTCATCAAGAACTTTTCTAGTTCCTCTTCACTTTCTGCTATAAAGGTGGTGTCATCTGCAAATCTGAGGTTATTGATATTTCCCCCAGCAATCTTGATTCCAGGTTGTGCTTCTTCCATAGTTGTCCACAATCATACCATACAGTTACATAAATATCTGAAAACACCAAGGGGCCAAGGAAGTCTCAATTTGAAGTTCTCAACCAATCGTACTTTAGGCACATAATTTCCTCACAGATTAGACTAATCTTACCAAGATTTGTCATTATCCTATTATAGGACAATTATTAGCCCCAACTAGGCCACAAAGATGCCCAACTCTTTTCCTGTACATCCAGTTGAAAAATCCAGACAGGTGGAAAAATAGAAATATACTGCTTGGATATGGGAAATAATCACAAGCATTCTTTAAGCCATGGGAATAACTAAATGTAGAAAGAGAAGTTTAAAACAATGCCCTTAGATACATATAATTCAAATTACAAGAACCAGATAAGGGGGAAAGAAGGAGCAAATAGATTCTGAAAAAAAAAAAAAGAAAAAAGAAAAAAACACGAAGTTAAAAGATCACATGAGAAGAATGTTTCAGAAGTATCACAGTTTTACAGATACAGAAGAGAAAATAGGGTTCAGACTAAATTTTATGTTTTTGACCATAAGGAAGAAAAATATTCAGAGCAGGATTTGAGTGAGGTCAGAGGATAGAGGCCACAGAGAGAGAAATTCAAATAGAAGAATAGACCTGGCATAGCTTCATCTTTCAGAGAAGGCAATGGCAATCCACTCCAGTACTCTTGCCTGGAAAATCCCATGGACAGAGGAGCCTGGTAGGCTGCAGTCCGTGGGGCCATGGAGGGTCAGACACGACTGAGCGACTTCACTTTCCACTTTCATGCATTGGAGAAGGAAATGGCAACCCACTCCAGTGTTCTTGCCTGGAGAATCCCAGGGATGGGGGAGCCTGGTGGGCTGCCATCTATGGGGTTGCACAGAGTCGGACACGACTGAAGCAACTTAGGAGAAGCAGCAGCAGCAGCTTCATCTTTAGGCTTCATTGTATGAATCAGCAAAGTGTAACTGGGAAGATCAGTCTGCCTGCCCAGTATCAAATAAGGACAAACCTGGACTTAGCTAAGGAGAAACCTTATTCAAAAAGACTTAACAGTAAGGAGACAACTCCTACCTGAGAATCTGCAAGTGTCTCAAAATAAAAAAGGGAAAGGCTTTTCTTATATATGGAATGGAGAGCAGGGCTAACAGGAACTCCATGGGAGAGAGGGGTAAGCCGTGCAAGTGAGCAGCTTGGTAAAATAAGAGCTCTTCAACAGAAAGTATTTCTTTCTATGGTCAACTGATTCTCCATTCTTGGAATGGTTAAGGGCAACATTCTGCACCTTGGTGCTTATTTATACTTCAGGTGACTCAAATATCAGGCGCCTATGGGGAGGACAGAAACTTGACTAAGGTTTGGTGAAGCCAAGTCAGAGGGTAAATATGGTACAGTTGTGAGCAGTTGGTCACCAGTTAAGTTACCACTTCTACTTGGAAGTCTCTGTTGGCAAAGCAGTTGTGAGCAAAATACCTAGGCTAACCACTCCATCTTCAACATTTAATTGTTTCAATCAGTAAATATTTTTGCAGCCTATTATCTATCAGAGTTGGACACGACTGAAGTGACTTAGCAGCAGCAGCATTCTCTATCAAAGCTGTGTCTTATTTGTTTTCCTGTTCCAGTCACCTATAGGAATTGATATTAAGGTTCCAAATAAAATACAGAAAAAGAAACATTACTGACTAGAAAGATGAAATTTGTTACATTGCAGAAGAAAAAAGGAGGCTTAGAACTCAACTCTAGGTAATTTTTAACACACACACACACACACACACACACACACACAAACACACACACTCACCTACACATTTTATTATACCTCTGAAAAACTATCATGGTCACTGAGAATGGATCCCCATTTGATGAAGAAAAGCAACTTAGCTCTGCTGTATAATTATATTTAACTTTGCTTATACATTTTATTTGAAATTATCTCTGAAAATGTAAGGTCAGTCTTTCTATCTTGGGACATATATACCCACAAGAAAAAATATATTACTTTTTTTTACCAATACAGAAAAATTACATTAGAGAAAAATAGTCATAAGTCCAGGGAAATAGCAAGAGAACATGAAATCATGCTGAGGTCAGATTAATGTTTTGGATTTTATTTAGGCATCCTGTAGCACAATCAAAGAATAAGTTGCTGTTACTATAATTTTTTAAATAAATTACTTTTATTTTTTTTAAATTTTAAAATATGTTACTGTCATTTTAACAAGATAGTTTTTCATAATGAATAGTGCTCAGTAATAACCTAAGGTGAATCTGCTCAGATGAATTTGTTTTACATTAAGATTTATCCAAGGATACTGAAGAATTTACACTTTCCACATCTACAATCTAAAGTGAACAGAAAGCAAAAACAGGCAAATTAGGATGATGAATTAGGTAGAAAACAATGAAATGCAAAAGGAGACATTAAGAGTGATAAAACATTGTTTGCTAAGCCTATTACAGTGAAAAACAAGAATTCAAAAAATCATAACACCTTATTATAATGTGAAATATGGGAAAAGGTATGATAAAAATAATATGTCATTGAAACCTATCACTAGTATGATCTCTTGCCTGTTTTTCTTTTAGTTGGCTTACATTTTCAAATTCTTAGAAACCATTTATTTCTAGAGCTTCTAATGATATTACACTAAATTATACATACTGCGATCTAGATGTCAAGACTGAATGAATATAAAATATCTATTCCAAAGATGTATTAAAATGGCAAAAAGCAACCTCATCTCCTTAAAGCAAAGAGCAATTGCCTAAAGATAAGATAATAACATTTTGCTAACTACAGACAATAAATAATGATAGAAATTGCAATTGAATAAAAAAATGAACCATTTTTACCATCAAATGTGTATTATCCTTAATGAGTGCCATATGTTGTGGATTTAAAACTACCCTTTTCATAACTACATTTTAAAAATAAGGGATGTGTTTCAAACTGACTGGTAAGAGAGATGGCATGTTGTATTTTCAATCTAATGCCTCCTCCTACTACCAATACTATAACTTAACAAGCTTAAACCAGAAAAGTACATACCTTATCTTTGATTAAAGTACTCTTGGTAAATAGATATATACATACATATATTTGCATATTCACACACATAAACACACAGTTTTAGCTTAAAAAAGACAAACAACAATTAATTTTATGTACACAATTAAATACTTTTAGGAGGAATGACATGAAAAAACATCATTGAAACATATACATTATCATATGTAAAATAGATAGCCCCAGGCACTTTTGCCTGAGTTGTTTTCATAATGAATACTGTTCAATGCAACCTAAGGTACATCTGCTTAGAAGAATCTGTTTTTATATTAATATTTATCAGAGGATACTGCAGGATTCACACTTTTTACATCTGGTGGGGATTTCTCAGCTTCAGATATTTTATTCTTCCACTGCTGCTTATAATAAGGAATTTTTTCACATCTCAGTGACCAATATTACAGATAGGTATCACACCAGTGAATTTATATATATATAAACAAAACACTATGTTTAAGGGTGAAGTTTCCAAGCAACCTCTAAATGGAATAGATACTTGAATAACAATGCAGTAACATCCTCAATTAATGTTAACTTGTCCTTTACTAGATAACCCAGCATTCTAACTCTTGTGATGAAAGTCCTTACAAAGGATTACTATGACCAATGACCTTGGATCAGCCAACTTGCTGTAGTAGAAACTTGCATTTTCAGACTCCCTGTTCTCTATGCAACTACTTGCTTCCCCAAAATGGACTAGAGAAGAAAGAAGAACCTGTCACATTCATTTTAGGGGGAGCAGTGATTTAGAAGCCATGTGATTTGAGGACTGTATTTATTCACTTCTCTGTTTACACTTACTGCTAGTGAAGACTTTATCCCGCAAACCACCTCAGATAATTTCTAGGGCTTTTTTTTTTTTTTNCTCTTCAACAGAAAGTATTTCTTTCTATGGTCAACTGATTCTCCATTCTTGGAATGGTTAAGGGCAACATTCTGCACCTTGGTGCTTATTTATACTTCAGGTGACTCAAATATCAGGCGCCTATGGGGAGGACAGAAACTTGACTAAGGTTTGGTGAAGCCAAGTCAGAGGGTAAATATGGTACAGTTGTGAGCAGTTGGTCACCAGTTAAGTTACCACTTCTACTTGGAAGTCTCTGTTGGCAAAGCAGTTGTGAGCAAAATACCTAGGCTAACCACTCCATCTTCAACATTTAATTGTTTCAATCAGTAAATATTTTTGCAGCCTATTATCTATCAGAGTTGGACACGACTGAAGTGACTTAGCAGCAGCAGCATTCTCTATCAAAGCTGTGTCTTATTTGTTTTCCTGTTCCAGTCACCTATAGGAATTGATATTAAGGTTCCAAATAAAATACAGAAAAAGAAACATTACTGACTAGAAAGATGAAATTTGTTACATTGCAGAAGAAAAAAGGAGGCTTAGAACTCAACTCTAGGTAATTTTTAACACACACACACACACACACACACACACACACAAACACACACACTCACCTACACATTTTATTATACCTCTGAAAAACTATCATGGTCACTGAGAATGGATCCCCATTTGATGAAGAAAAGCAACTTAGCTCTGCTGTATAATTATATTTAACTTTGCTTATACATTTTATTTGAAATTATCTCTGAAAATGTAAGGTCAGTCTTTCTATCTTGGGACATATATACCCACAAGAAAAAATATATTACTTTTTTTTACCAATACAGAAAAATTACATTAGAGAAAAATAGTCATAAGTCCAGGGAAATAGCAAGAGAACATGAAATCATGCTGAGGTCAGATTAATGTTTTGGATTTTATTTAGGCATCCTGTAGCACAATCAAAGAATAAGTTGCTGTTACTATAATTTTTTAAATAAATTACTTTTATTTTTTTTAAATTTTAAAATATGTTACTGTCATTTTAACAAGATAGTTTTTCATAATGAATAGTGCTCAGTAATAACCTAAGGTGAATCTGCTCAGATGAATTTGTTTTACATTAAGATTTATCCAAGGATACTGAAGAATTTACACTTTCCACATCTACAATCTAAAGTGAACAGAAAGCAAAAACAGGCAAATTAGGATGATGAATTAGGTAGAAAACAATGAAATGCAAAAGGAGACATTAAGAGTGATAAAACATTGTTTGCTAAGCCTATTACAGTGAAAAACAAGAATTCAAAAAATCATAACACCTTATTATAATGTGAAATATGGGAAAAGGTATGATAAAAATAATATGTCATTGAAACCTATCACTAGTATGATCTCTTGCCTGTTTTTCTTTTAGTTGGCTTACATTTTCAAATTCTTAGAAACCATTTATTTCTAGAGCTTCTAATGATATTACACTAAATTATACATACTGCGATCTAGATGTCAAGACTGAATGAATATAAAATATCTATTCCAAAGATGTATTAAAATGGCAAAAAGCAACCTCATCTCCTTAAAGCAAAGAGCAATTGCCTAAAGATAAGATAATAACATTTTGCTAACTACAGACAATAAATAATGATAGAAATTGCAATTGAATAAAAAAATGAACCATTTTTACCATCAAATGTGTATTATCCTTAATGAGTGCCATATGTTGTGGATTTAAAACTACCCTTTTCATAACTACATTTTAAAAATAAGGGATGTGTTTCAAACTGACTGGTAAGAGAGATGGCATGTTGTATTTTCAATCTAATGCCTCCTCCTACTACCAATACTATAACTTAACAAGCTTAAACCAGAAAAGTACATACCTTATCTTTGATTAAAGTACTCTTGGTAAATAGATATATACATACATATATTTGCATATTCACACACATAAACACACAGTTTTAGCTTAAAAAAGACAAACAACAATTAATTTTATGTACACAATTAAATACTTTTAGGAGGAATGACATGAAAAAACATCATTGAAACATATACATTATCATATGTAAAATAGATAGCCCCAGGCACTTTTGCCTGAGTTGTTTTCATAATGAATACTGTTCAATGCAACCTAAGGTACATCTGCTTAGAAGAATCTGTTTTTATATTAATATTTATCAGAGGATACTGCAGGATTCACACTTTTTACATCTGGTGGGGATTTCTCAGCTTCAGATATTTTATTCTTCCACTGCTGCTTATAATAAGGAATTTTTTCACATCTCAGTGACCAATATTACAGATAGGTATCACACCAGTGAATTTATATATATATAAACAAAACACTATGTTTAAGGGTGAAGTTTCCAAGCAACCTCTAAATGGAATAGATACTTGAATAACAATGCAGTAACATCCTCAATTAATGTTAACTTGTCCTTTACTAGATAACCCAGCATTCTAACTCTTGTGATGAAAGTCCTTACAAAGGATTACTATGACCAATGACCTTGGATCAGCCAACTTGCTGTAGTAGAAACTTGCATTTTCAGACTCCCTGTTCTCTATGCAACTACTTGCTTCCCCAAAATGGACTAGAGAAGAAAGAAGAACCTGTCACATTCATTTTAGGGGGAGCAGTGATTTAGAAGCCATGTGATTTGAGGACTGTATTTATTCACTTCTCTGTTTACACTTACTGCTAGTGAAGACTTTATCCCGCAAACCACCTCAGATAATTTCTAGGGCTTTTTTTTTTTTTTAATCCATTTCACAAACTTAATAATTATGGGGGGAAAAACATAGATTTTTTATAGATGTTGATGAGTAACGGAGAAGGCAATGGCAACCCACTCCAGTACTCTTGCCTGGAAAAATCCCATGGATGGAAGAGCCTGGTAGGCTACAGTCCATGGGGTTGCAAAGAGTCAGACACAACTGAGAGACTTCCCTTTCACTTTTCACTTTCATGCATTGGAGAAGGAAATGGCAACCCACTCCAGTGTTCTTGCCTGGAGAATCCCAGGGATGGTGGAGCCTGGTGGGCTGCCATCTGTGGGGTTGCACAGAGTCAGACACGACTGAAGTGACTTAACAGTTAGCAGCAGTTGATGAGTAAAAGTACCATGAAAATAAAAGCAGAAAATGAGATAGTAGATGCTGATGGGAATAACTGAAATTGGGTGGTCGGGCAAGTCCACATTAATATAGCAACATGTGACCAGAAACCTGAAAGAGCTGAGTGTGTGGTCCATGCAGTTATCTGCAGGAAGGGCACTCTGATGTCCTAGGGTAGGAATGTGCTTGATGTGATTGAGAAGCAGAAAGGAGAGTGGTATGGTGATGATAATTTAGACGATTGGGGGTGGTGGTGGTGGTAAAGCAAGTGACTAATAGGCCTTGTAGACAGGTTTTTATATGAACAATGAATGTGCACAACTTTCATGGAAAAGAATGGTGAAGCAGTTACTTCCCTGTTGACCCAGTGGATAAGAATTCACCTGCCAATGCCAGAGACATGGATTAGATCCGTGGTACAGAAAGATCCCACATGCCACAGATCAACTAAGCTGGTGCATTTGCAACTGAAGCCTGTTTACCCTAAAGTCAGCATGCTGCAACAACAGAAGCCACTGCATTGAGAAGCCTGTGCACCACAAAGAGAGAATAGCCTCTGCTCGTCACAACTAGGCTTCCCTGATAGTTCAGTTGGTAAAGAATCTGCCTGCAATGCAGGAGACCCTGGTTCGACTCCTGGGTCAGGAAGATCCACTAGAGAAGGGATAGGCTACCCACTCCAGTATTCTTGGGATTCCCTGGTGGCTCAGCTGGAAAGAGTGGGAGACCTCAGCACTGCAGGAGACCTGGGTTCAATACCTGGGTTGGGAAGATCCCCTGGAACAGGGAAAGGCTACCCACTCCAGTATCCTGGCCTGGAGAATTCCATGGACTGTATAGTCCATGGGGTCACAAAGAGTCCAACATGACTGAGAAACTTTCCCTTTCATCACAACCAGAGAAAACCCAAATGCAGCAACAAAGACTCAGCNGGCTACCCACTCCAGTATCCTGGCCTGGAGAATTCCATGGACTGTATAGTCCATGGGGTCACAAAGAGTCCAACATGACTGAGAAACTTTCCCTTTCATCACAACCAGAGAAAACCCAAATGCAGCAACAAAGACTCAGCAGAGCCAAAAATGGATACATAATTTTTAAATACAAACAAAATGATGAAACACACTTCAACACACAGAAAAGAACAAAGTCAATGAAAAGGGTACCATTCTTTCTACCCCCCAAAATTCAGAAAGATAATAACACATTTTCCCAAGTTGATATATACTTTCAATGTGGCATCACAACAAACTGTGAAAAAATCTTAAAGAGACAGGAATACCAGACCCCCTGACCTGCCTCCTGAGAAAGCTGTATGAAGTTCAAGAAGTAACAGTTAGAACGGGACATGGAACAATGGACTGGTTCCAAACTGGGAAGGGAGTACAACAAGGCTGTATATAATCACTCTGCTTATTTAACTTATATGCAGAACACATTATGCAAAATGCAGGGCTGGATGAACCCCAAGTGGTATCAAGTTTGCCAGGAGAAATATCAACAACCTTAGATGTGCAGATGATACACTCTAAATGGCAGAAAGTTAAGAGGAACTAAAGAGCCTCTTCTTAATGAGGGTGAAAGAAGAGAGTGAAAAGCTGATTTAAACTCAACATTCAAGAAATAAGATCATGGCATCTGGTCCCATCACTTCATGGCAAATAGAAGGGGAAGGAGTGGAAGCAGTGACAGATTTTATTTTTGGGGCTCCAAAATCACTGTGGATGGTGACTGCAACCATGAAATTAAAAGATGATTGCTCCTTGGAAGGAAAGCTATGACAAACCTAGACAGCATATTAAAAAGCAAAGATACCACTTTGCCAACAAAGGTCCTTATAGTCAAAGCTATGATTTTTCCAGTAGTCAAGTTCAGATGTGAGAGTTGGACCATAAAGAAGGCTGAGCACTGAAGAATTGATGCTTTTGAACTGTGGTGTTGGAGATGACTCTTCAGAGTCCTTTGGACTGAAAAAAAAAAGATCAAACCAATCAATCCTAAAGGAAATCAACCCACAATATTCGTTGGAAGGACTGATGCTGAAGCTGAAGCTCCAATACTTTGGCCACCTGATGTGAAGAGCCAATTCACTGGAAGAGAACCTAATGCTGGAAAAGACTGAAGGGAAAAGGAGAAGTGGTTGGCAGAGGATGAGATGGTTAGATAGCATCACCGACTCAGTGGACCTGAATTTGAGCAAACTCTGGGAGATGCTGAAGGATAGGGGGATAATGTTCAATTCTAAGTTCACTGCTATCTGTTCGGGAATTAAAGTTACTGAATACATAAATACTTGGATGCTCAGTAAGGTTACCAACTAGTAAAATCAGTTAGCAATAAGTGATCTGCTATTTTAATATTACCATCATATATCCTGAGTAGGTTCTAAAATGGGCTGCCATTTCCTCCTCTAGAGGATCTTCCCAACCCAGATATCAAATCCATGTTTCTTATGAGAGAACCTAATGCTGGAAAAGACTGAAGGGAAAAGGAGAAGTGGTTGGCAGAGGATGAGATGGTTAGATAGCATCACCGACTCAGTGGACCTGAATTTGAGCAAACTCTGGGAGATGCTGAAGGATAGGGGGATAATGTTCAATTCTAAGTTCACTGCTATCTGTTCGGGAATTAAAGTTACTGAATACATAAATACTTGGATGCTCAGTAAGGTTACCAACTAGTAAAATCAGTTAGCAATAAGTGATCTGCTATTTTAATATTACCATCATATATCCTGAGTAGGTTCTAAAATGGGCTGCCATTTCCTCCTCTAGAGGATCTTCCCAACCCAGATATCAAATCCATGTTTCTTATGTCCCCTGCATTGCCAAGTGAGTTCTTTACCACTAGCGCCACCTGGGAAGTCCCAAGTAGCAGATGCTCAGTATTTGTTGAAGAGATGATAAGTGAATGAATGACATTGGTACAATGATAATGTTTAACTGAAATGTAAAAGACAAGTCCAGACATGAACCCAAAGATATATAAAAATTTGGTAACTGACATAGCATATCCATGGGAAATGAACAAAAATAAATACAATAAAATTTGCTAGCACAACTGTTTGTCCATATGGAAAAATGTAAATGAATCTCTACCTCAAACCACACATAAAAATCCATGTCAGATAGATGAAATACTTAAATATGAAATGCAAACCTCTAAATATCTTTGATTTAAATCAAATTAATTTTATAACATTGGTAGGGAAATTTTTCTAAACCAGACCAAAGGACAAAACCTCAATATTCATAAAGGAAAAGCTTGCTAAAATTAATTACATTAAAATTACAAATCTATGTATTCCTAATAAAATCATAAAACAACTGAAAAAGAGAAATCACAAATTAGAATAATAAATTTGCTATACATATCACAGGGCTTCCCTGATAGCTCAGTTGGTAAAGAATTTGCCTGCAATGCAGGAGACGCTGGGTCAGGAAGATCTTCTGGAGAAGGGATAGGCTACCCACTCCAGTATTCTTGGGCTTCCCTTGTAGCTTAACCAGATAAAGAATCTATGTGCAATGCAAGAGACCTGGCTTTAATCCCTGGGTTGTGAAGATCTCCTGGAGAAGGGAAAGGTTACCCACTTCAGTATCCTGGCCTGGAGAATTCCATGGACTATATAGTCCATGGGGTTACAAAAAGTTGGACACCACTGAGTGACATTCACTTTCATATACATAACAGGCAAAAGGTTAGTTTCTAGAATATTTTTTTCAAGTCCTAAACATAAAAATAGCAACCCAGTTAAAAATGAGCAAAAATATGAATAGACACTTTACATAAGGGAACATTTGAATTGCTTCTGATATATTCAACTATACTGAGCATAATTAAAAATCATGGCATGCAAATATAATTTCACAATAAAATGCCATTTTTTATTCACTAAATTGAGGAAAAGTTAAGATATCTGACAGTTCCAAGTTCTAGAGACGATTGTGAATCAACTCTCATACGTTGCTGGTGTAAGAAATTGGTATAAGCATGTTGACAAGCAACTTGGCATTATCTTTAACATTATATTGGCTAATGCCCAACAATCCAGCAATTTTGCTCATAGGATATAGCTTAGAGTAAATCTTGCACATGTAAAATAGAAGATACAAGTCGTCTAGTATTCATAGGTATTGCTCAAGGTCATTATCCAAAATGGTATAGTATTGGCATATAAGAAACAGGCACCCTCTTGTGTACTTTAATTCATCTCTAGGTTACTTGTAATATCTAACACAATGTAAACACTATGTCAATAGTTATATATGCAATGTAAATGCTGTGTTAATAGTTGCTGGTACTTTGCAAATTCAAGTTCTACTTTTCAGGAATTTCTTGAATTTCTTTCAAAATACTTTCTATCTGCAGTTGGTTGAATTTGCAGATGCAGAACACAGATATGGAGGAATGACTGTATGTTCATAGGTGCATCATTCCTTACCATCCTTACACAACAACAACAATAAAAAACTAGAAAGAGCTAAAAATCCATTGACAAGAGAATACATAAATAAATTGTGGTAAAATTTCAGAATGAAATACCAAACAGCAGTGAAAATGAATATGCTGCAGATTCACACTGACATGAATGAATCTTAGAAACATGAGGTCAAATGAAAAATGAAGTCAGAAGAATATATGCAGACTGATGCTATTTTATTAAGTTTCAAAACAGGAAAAAAATATATATATTGTTTAAGGATGTATACAAAAACTGGTTCAAATTGTACAAATACAAAAAAATAATAATAATAGTTACCTCTGGTAAGTATGGGGCAGATGTAACTAAGGGCAGAATTGGAGTATAAGACAAAGATACATTAAACACTATTGGTAATTTCTTATTCTTAAATTGTGTGGTGGATGCATATGTGCTCCATTTTTTGTCATGTTTCATGGTTTACATAAGAATAACAATTTACATTCTGTGTTAGCAATAGTTCCTAGTGATGCATTTGTTTGATGAAAATGGCTCGAAACAAAGATTTCTGTCCAGCAGAAGATATGCAAAAGTTAACAAATAGGTGGCAGATGAAATGTTCGATGTTAAAACCTGATAAGGGATTAATATCTAGACTCCACAAGTTTCTAAAATTACCAGCAGAGGGGGATTAGTGAAGATGGCGGAAGAATAGGACGGGGACACCACTTTCTCCCTCACAGATTCATCAAAAGAACATCTCAAGGCTGAGCAAACTCCACAAAACAACTTCTGAATGCGGGCAGAGGACATCAGGCACCCAGAAAAACAGAGCACTGACCTCAAAAGCAGGTAGGGGAAAAAATATAAAAGCCGAAAAAAAAGAGACAAAGGAGGTGGGGAGGGAGCTCCGTCCCTGGAAGGGAAGCCCGTCTTGGGAAGGGAAGCTTAAGAAGAGAGGTTTCCAAACACCAGGAAACACTCTCCCTGCCGAGTCTGTGGCGAGCCTTGTAAACACAGAGGGCAACATAACAGGAAGGAAAAATAAATGAACAATTAAAACCAACAGATTACAAGCCCAACAGTAACTCGCCCAGCGGAAAAGCAGCGCAAACGCCTGCGTCCGCCATTACCCAGTGGGGGCAGGGCAGGGAGGCGCGGCAGGCGCGGGCTGCGGTGCTTTCAGAATCGGGC
>SJYX01024262.1:210086-257193 GCA_006410675.1 Oreotragus oreotragus | reverse complement strand
AAGAGAATGTAAGAGAGGGAAAAAAGGAAGACTATGAGAAATAAAGATAGGAAGGAAGGAAAGGAGGGAGAAAGGAATGGATGGAGCAAAGAAGGAAAAGAAGGAATAAAGGAAGGGAAGGAATAAAAGGACCAACTAACCTAACTCAGGAGATAGGTGTTTTAAACTAGGAAAATAACCTGCTTTTTTTGTTTTTGTTTTGTTCTGTTTTTCTCTAGAACACTATAATGCATTTCAAGTTTCCAAGGTTCCTGCTCTAGTATGCCTCCTCTCTCCTAAATAAATTTAGATTGAAAAGAAATATTAAAAAAAAGAGGTATCATAATAAAAATATATAAGACAAAAATGCATCCTGAGATGAAATTTATGCTTCAATTGTTTTCCAAATACTGTAAATAAAATGTCAACTTACTTCTCTGATAACATACAAGTTTTAAAACCACTTTATAACTTTTTCATTCTATCAGTTAGAAGCATTATATTTATATGACACTCTTGATAAAAATGATTTGCAAGAAATGCTTCAAAGAACTAAATATGAACATAAAATTTAAGCTTAGATTCAGGCCAACCTAAGTGACACCTTTTTGCCAAGCCACTGGCTACACATAAGCCATGAAAATAATGAAAAAGTAATAATTTGAACAGAACTGTTAAGTACCATGATAAAGAAATCTTTCTCATCAACTGCACAAATTCAACAAATTTCATTTGCTAATTCAGAAAGAGATCTGTTTTTAAGTCAGATTATAGGTACCATCTTCTTCCTTGATTCTGACACGGGAATATAGTGTTTATTCTTTTATATGACAACACAAAGGAATTTAGTGTACTTTTCCTTTTATACTATTTACTCAGTATAAAAGTCAGGTATGTTTTATCATTTAAGTTTAATTGGAATTTCTTGCATTAAATTAAAAGGATACATAACCATGCAACTATTGTACTTTCCTTTTTATATCAGGAACTTCTAAAAAGAGGAAAATAATCTAGCTTTGTTTGCCTGAAGATAAAAAGAGCCCAAACCTGAAAAATACTTCCTTTCTTTTTTTGGGGTACCATAAATCACGCTCATTCTTTTACCTCAGAGAAATATAACTATGCTCCATCAATATCCCTTCAATGTTCCAAATTTGTAATTTATAAACATCAATACTTAATGTGTTCCAAAATAAGTATCTATTCATAAAGTAACTTTAATCCCTTTGGGGGCAGTAATTTTTAAAAATTTTCTTAGTGTTTTTTAAAGCCCACTAAAAGTATACACTGTATTATCCCACTTTAAGGATTATACACTAAAGTCTAAAAGTTCAGGTTTCACTGAAAATTTCACTTACTCTGGGCTGTCTTATCAGAAAGTCAGGAAATACTGAATAAGTGGTCAGACTGTGCACAATTATATGTAGAATCTACTTCCTGACAACTCTGAAAAGATGTGTAGAGCGGACTTATGGACTCTGAGGGAGAAGGAGAGGGAGAGGGAGAGGGAGGGATGATTTGGGAGAATAGCATTGAAATATGTATACTATCATGTAAGAAATGAATTGCCAGTCTATGTTCAATGCAGGATGCAGGATGCTTGGGGCTGGTGTATGGGGATGATCTGGAGGGAAGATGTGGGGTGGGAGTTGGGTGGGGGGTTCATGTTTGGGAGTTCGTGTAAAAAAATAAATACAAAAAAAAATTTAAAAAAGTGAAAAGAAATAAAATTAACATAAATAATAATAAAAAAAACCTTAAAGAAAATAAAATAAATAAAATTACCAACAGAAGAAAATCAGAGATATTGATAAGAAAAATGGACAAAAATATGAATAGTCAAGTCACAGAAATGGAGAACTGAATATGTAACACTAGTAATAAAAGAAACGCAAATTAAACAACGAACTAACACTTGTTCTTCTTGCAATTTTCAAAAATGTAAAAGTATGCTAGCAAATGTTTGTGGGAACCATGTACTCTCATGTATATCAAAGTGTAATCTATTACAGCCCTTTTGGAGAGCAGTATGGCAGAACTTAGTGAAATTAAGTATACACAAACTATATGATCCAGTAAATCCCACTCCTGGAATATTATTCTTCATGTACACTCATGGCTGATTCATGTCAATGTATGGCAAAAACCACTACAATATTGTAAAGTAATTAGTCTCCAGTTAAAATTTAAAATTAATTTAAAAAATCTCACAGAAAAAGTTATGTGCAAAGATATTCACCACAGAGTTGTTTGTAGTATCTGAAGTTGGATGCAACCAAGGTATTCATCACCAAAATGTTGGATAAAGAAGATGTAGATATGTACTATGGAATAATCTGCAGCAGTAGAAGTAATAAATTAGATTTCCTTATGTTCATCTGGGTACATCTTGGAAACACAGTGTACGTTCATGTGTGCTCAGTCCTATCCAATTCTTTTGCAGCCCCAAGGACTGTAATGCACTAGGCTCCTCTGTCCATGGGCAACACAGCACTGAGTGAAAACATCAGAAACCATAATAGCTATGACACAATATTATTTATATAATTTTTTAAATACAAAAATACTATATTTTTGGCAAAGACACAGGGTCTTGCAAAGTAAGAGAATGAAATCTTGCCTCTTTTTTCTTTCTCAACAATAGTTATTTGTATGAGTTTTGGTTTCAGAATTATGTTTATTTCTGCTTTAAGCCCAATGATATTCTACCTATGAAACCCACCTCTTCACAAGAAACGGACTGATCTCTGACACTGGCTTAGTCAATAAAAGACAATGCATATATCACTCTACAGTTGGCACTTGGCAAAGGAAGAAGGCAGAATAGAGGTTAACATTCGTTTATGTTTGAAGGTCACAGTTCTAAGAAGAGTAAAGAAATACTTAGTTTCTGACATTTTGCTTAAACAGGATTTTGTACCAATTTGGTTAAAAGAAAAAAGAGCAAAGCATCTTCTTTCAAGTCATAAAGAAACAGTTCATAGAATACCATTGATGTGCGACTATTGGATTTAGCAAGGGTTAAAAAAAAAAAAAAGATGCTCTATATGAAAGTAATCTTTGAATTTCACCAATTGGTCAGTATATAAATAGTAACAATCATATTGTAAATTCAAAGCTCTAGTGCACTGTATCTAACAGGTTTACAAGCACTTTCCCTTACATGGATTTTGAGGTCCCTAAAAAGGCACTCTAAGTTAGGCAACTATTACCAGTCCCAGCTTAAGAATTAAAAACGGTGTCCCCAGAGAAGTCATCATTTAACTAGTAAATTACAGAAGAGATATTGAGAACGTCTATCTTCCAATTGAACCAAGGAACAATTCTGGAAACTACTAAATCAGAGAGAAGATTTTTGTTTATTTGCATAAAGTATTTTTAAGACAAAGAAAGTAGCAGAAACTGAACATGTGTTACACTAAATGCAGAATTCCCCTAATGTTAAATTCTAAATTTACTGCTATCTGTTAGGGAATTAAAGTTACTGAGTACTTAAATACTTGGAAGCTTAGTAAAGTTACCAACTAGTAAAAGTAGTTAGCAATAAATGATCTGCTATTTTAATATTACCATCCCATATCCTGAGTAGGTTCTGAAATATTAAATTAAGAATGATGATATTCTTCAAAAGATAAGCAAAACAGAAAAAAAGTTCTACTTTGCGTGGTAAAATTTCCACTTTATTCATGTTTTATTAATGAAAATTAGCTAACTATTGCACTCAAAGATTTCTAAAAATATTATTCCAGAAAGATTTGACAAAGCGATGTGGCACATACTCAGTAAGTGACTATTTACCACAGATGAAAAGATAACACTTACATTCCCTTTGGTAATTTTAGTATAATTAGCTATTGAAAAGGACTATATATTTTTCAGAATCATTCAAACATGTAATTCAAATGCCCTCATTTTTAACTTCTTCCTCACAAATAAATCCAGATGGCTTTTTAAAATATTTATTCAAAGTTCTAAATTTACATGTAAATTCATTTTTAACATTTTTTTGTCAACTTTGGTTATGTGCAAGTTTCAGCATATACACATTTTCTCACAGGCTACCACAACAAAAGATGTTTCTGTTAAGCTGGAACACAATTCCAAGTTGCATTATGATCAATACATTATTCAACAAGAATCACTGTGCAATGAATATTTGTTTTTATTTATTTTTTTAAATTTTTGTTGGCAGAAAAGCGGCCTGCCTTATCACTTCAGATTATTGCCATGATAGTAATTTATAAGATCAATTTCAGTACCACTACATGTAGGCTGCTTAATTTCTGTGTAAGACTGATTTGCTTCTTGAAATATATCCTAGATTCACTTGAATTTTATTAACTTACAATCCCAAGTGTTTCATCATACCAATTATTTGGTTATAGTATGAATTAGAAGGAAGACCCCCATGGTATTCACAGTTAGGGAACTGCATTCAATATTTCAACTCTAGCTGATAATGGTGTCTTTAATATATATAAACCATATTAGAAAATAAGTGATTCCATCACGTTCAGTTGATTTCCTTGCATAGAGGGCAAGAACTCCATACAGATTCTAACCTATCACCCTGAACTGCCTTCTCATTCTGCCCTCATGATAGAGCTCTGAAGAATAAGGGGCTAAGTGGCCTCATTGCCATTTATTGATGTCCTAAACCTTGGGAGGTTTGCATTTCATTCAAGATGTGAATGTGATGATGGTGGGCTGCATGCATGCTACATAATTTTAAGTACACGTCTCCTAATAGAGTCCTTTTGTTGGAGATGCTTGAATTTTACATAAAATAATCATGATTATAGTTCCTGTCTGAAAGAAGCTAAGGTCTAGCTGGCAACAAAGGAGGAGAGAAAAATCCAATTACCTAATGAGAATAGGCCACCTCCAGGGTTGCATATTTCAAAGGAGTGTCATTCACTTAGTTTCTGATATGAATAATGGTCCCTGTGTTTGTGCAAGTAAATGAAAATATAAATGGACTGACTGATAATAAAATAGTAACTTACAGATGTAACTCAATTTTCTCCAGACCTCAACAAATCGTGAAGAACAGCAAAATTAGATTAATAATATTGACCAAAATTTTTTATCTTCTTACCCTACCCGCATACTTCAGAAGACCTCAGCATCTCATTCAGATCCTCATACTTTCAACTATTTCTGAGAATTCCCTAAAGGGCTCTCACATTTTCTCATGAACAAATCCAGGCTGCTATGGACAACCACCCTCATCCCACCAATTTGCTCTTAGCTATTACCATGTTCACTGCATTTCTGCCTCCGACTGGTCCTGCCACTCTACCCTGCAGGACTTGTTCATAAGAAAATGCAAAATTTCACTAAGACTAAGAGCTTTTGTGCCAGGCACTAGTCTCTCACAAACATGCTCTCCTACTGGCATGGGTGCACTGAGCCCTTAAGTGATCAAAATTGTATCTGGTGAATAGGGGAGAATGTTCAACTTCTCTTTGTATTATATTCTGTTAGATAGGACATACATCTGAAGAGTGAAACAGTCCTCTGTGTTTAAATCTACTGTCCTCTCTCTGACATCAATCCAAAGGAAATTGGACCAGGGAGATACTAACAGCTTCTAAACTGTCCTTAAAACAACTCCTCTCCTCTAACAAATAAGATTAAGCCACTGCATCAAGCTTGTTTATATCCGCATCATCCTTCCATTTTGATGTGTTCTTGTTCAGAAGTCTTGTCAGCTGACCATGCAGAGAGTCATTAGGACAGTTCATCATACAAGTTTAGCTAACTAAACCATGGGTGGGCACTGTTTTAGGGTACACAGGCCAGGAGTCCAAAGACAAATATATGTCATACTTTAGAGGTTACAGTATGTTTTCACACACATTCTGTCATCCAGTCTTCACAGCAACCCTATGAATTAAACTATGTTTCCCCATCAGTTCAGTTCAGTTCAGTTCAGTCGCTCAGTCGTGTCCGACTCTTTGTGAACCCATGAATTGCAGCACACCAGGCCTCCCTGTCCATCACCAACTCCTGGAGTTCACCCAAACTCAGTCCATTGAGTCGGTGATGCTATCCAGCCATCTCATCCTCTGTCATCCCCTTCTCCTCCTGACCCCAATCCCTCCCAGTATCAGAGTCTTTTCCAATGAATCAACTCTTCACATGAGGTGGCCAAAGTATTGGAGTTTCAGCTTTAGCATCAGTCCTTCCAAAGAACACCCAGGACTGATCTCCTTTAGAATGGACTGCTTGTATCTCCTTGCAGTCCAAGGGACTCTCAAGAGTCTTCTCCAACACCACAGTTCAAAAGCATCAATTCTTTGGCACTCAGCTTTCTTCACAGTCCAACTTTCACATCCATACATGACCACTGGGAAAACCATAGCCTTGACTAGATGGACCTTACTTGGCAAAGCAATGTATCTGCTTTTCAATATGCTCTCTAGGTTGGTCATAACTTTCCTTCCAAGGAGTGTCTTTTAATTTCATGGCTACACTCGCCATCTGCAGTGATTTTGGAGCCCCCTCAAATAAACTCTGACACTGTTTCCACTGTTTCCCCATCTATTTCCCATGAAGTGATGGGACCAGTTGCCATGATCTTCATTTTCTGAATGTTGAGCTTTAAGCCAAATTTTTCACCCTCTTTTAGTTTCATCAAGAGGCTTTTTAGTTCCTCTTCACTTTCTGCCATAAAGGTGGTGTCATCTGCATATCTGAGGTTATTGATATTTCTCCTGACAATTGATTCCAGCCCAGCATTTTTCATGATGTACTCTGCATATAAATTAAATAAGCAGGGTGACAATATACAGCCTTGAAGTACTCCTTTTCCTATTTGGAACCAGTCTGTTGTTCCATGTCCAGCTCTAACTGTTGCTTCCTGACCTGCATATTGGTTTCTCAAGGGGCAGGTCTGGTGGTCTTGTATTTCCCATCACTTTCAGAATTTTCCACAGTTTGTTGTGATCCACATAGTCAAAGGCTTTGCATAGTCAAAAAAAGCAGAAATAGATGCTTTTATGTTTCCCCATAAAAGNTTGGTTTCTCAAGGGGCAGGTCTGGTGGTCTTGTATTTCCCATCACTTTCAGAATTTTCCACAGTTTGTTGTGATCCACATAGTCAAAGGCTTTGCATAGTCAAAAAAAGCAGAAATAGATGCTTTTATGTTTCCCCATAAAAGGCATCAAAATTCAGAGAGGAGATGTGTCGGGGGCGACAACATCTACTCCAATCCGGCGCCTCGCCCATGACAAGGATCTGGGTGAAGGCACCCCGCCCATGACAAGGATCTGGGTGAAGCCCATGACAAGGATCTGGGTGAAGGTTCACAATCCCAAGGAGGAATGAGAACCAGGGGAATTTCCGGAAAAACCCCGACTATACCCTCTGCGTGCCAGCTTTCAGTTTGTGTACTTTTCTGTTTTGTTTTACTGTCCTTTCTGGGAATGAGTGTACAGCCTGTGGCCTCCAAAGACCCAATGTATGGTATTTTCCAAGCAATGTTCACCCATGTAATCACAAAACACATCCTTGGAGAGACAAGAAACATCACATACCTCGTAGGAAGCCCCGACCCTAGATTTGCACTTTTTAAGAACTTCAGCTGCAAATTATATTCAGTAGTAAGGGTAAATTTCAATGCCAGATTGCTATTCTTCCATCCCCTGCCCATGGTATACCTGGGAGTACATTAGTTTTAAAAGAATAACAATGATTTCTTAGGTTAATAATTTAACTAGGTTAGAAGTTTAGAATCAATAGGAGTAGGAGATTGTATGAAAACTGTAAATAANCCCGACTATACCCTCTGCGTGCCAGCTTTCAGTTTGTGTACTTTTCTGTTTCGTTTTACTGTCCTTTCTGGGAATGAGTGTACAGCCTGTGGCCTCCAAAGACCCAATGTATGGTATTTTCCAAGCAATGTTCACCCATGTAATCACAAAACACATCCTTGGAGAGACAAGAAACATCACATACCTCGTAGGAAGCCCCGACCCTAGATTTGCACTTTTAAAAGAACTCTAGCTGCAAATTATATTCAGTAGTAAGGGTAAATTTCAGTGCCAGACTGCTATTCCTCATCCCTTGCCCATGGTGTACCTGGGAGTGCATTAGTTTTAAAAGAATAACAATGATTTCTTAAATTAATAGTTCAACTAGGTTTAAAGTTCAGAATCAGTAGGAGTAGGAAATTGTATGGAAACTGTAAATAAAATTGACCGCCACATGACCTACTTCGAAGGAGCCACAGTGTTTGTATGTGAGTGAGGTAATAGACCTGCTAGACAATAGATAAAGCTATAAGCACCAATCATAATAGGGAGACTGAGGTTTAAAGAATCGCATGAATAATTTTGGCAACATAACCTTTCTACATTTAATGGTTTGTGGAAAACTTGGTAACAGCAAGCGAGGCACCTGTGGGCCTTCAGGAGTTATAACAATTCTTGTCAGGCCTCAAAAGGCAAGAACATGATGTATGGTGATTTTTCATGGAAAACATCCCCTGTGAAAACATACTGACCTTTTTGACGGTGATTTTTCATGAAAACCTCCCCTGTGAGAACGTACTGACCATTTTGACCACACTGTTATGTACTAATCCCTCATTTATAATGATTATTGTTCCATGACCTGATGCACAAACCTGACCTATATAATCTGATACCTTGCAAAAATAAAATTGGCATTCTTTCCTGAGCCTGCATCCAAGGCCTGAGTCTGAGTGTCCATTTCTTTCTTCACTTCTCTCTCCACTTTTTTCTCCACTTCTTTCTCCACTACGCTGACGTTGCCCATCCCGAGGGTATCCCTGGATCCTGCGGAGGCTGGACCCCCGCAGAATAAAAACTATGACAAGCCTAGCAGCATTTTAAAAAGCAGAAACATTACTTTGCTGAAAAAGTTCAGTATAATCAAAGCTATGATTTTTACACTTGTCATGTATGGATGTGACAGTTGGAACATAAGAATGGTGAGTAATGAAGAATTGAAGATTTTGAACTGTTGTGTTGGACAAGACTCTTGAGAGTCCCTTGGACTACAAGGAGATCCAACAAATCAATGTTAAAGGAAATCAATCCTGAATATTCCTTTGAAGGACTGATGCTGAAGCTGAAAATCCAATACTTTGGCCAACTGATGTGAAAAACTTACCAATTATAAAAGACCCTATTACTGGGAAAGATTGAAGGCAGGAGGACAAGAGGACAATAGAAGTTGAGATGGTTGGATGGCATCACTGACTCAATGGCGTGAGTTTGTGCAAGATCCAGAAGTTGGTGAAGGACAGAGAAGCCTGGCATGCTGCAGTCCATGGGGTTGCAAAGAGATCGACATGACTGAGTGACTGAACTAAACTGAACATACCACATGGCAAATGCTATTTGTAATTGTCATGTTTCTCCAGCAAGACAGGGCTCCCCAAAGCCCCAACACATATCCCTAGTTAGTCTGCACCCATGCACAGAAGTCACTGCCTAGCATTCACAAGGCATTCAGTGAGTTCTGATTGCAGAGGGACCTCCATTTTGGTAGACATAGAGGAGGAAAGGCCACATTTATCCTCCTGTCTCAATCAACTTGAAAGTAGAAGAGATAAATGAAAGAGCAGTTTTTTACATCAAATGTCAGGCAGCAGAGAATGGATTCCTGAGGTGGGGAGCAAGCAAGGTGAGTTCTAAAATTGCCCCAACTCTAGAAATAGTTTCCAACACATACACAGAAGGGCTATCTAGGCAGAGACAAATGGTATCCTCAAGAAGATAGATTTGAGACTCTAGATAGTTATAGCTCACAGGAGAGAGCTACACACAGAGAACCATGGGAGTGTACAGGTGATACTTTTCCAGTTTATAGCAGGGAGTTGACAGTACTGGTCAGAACTATAGGGAACAACCCTTGAGTCTCAAATTGTGCCAGGTCTAATGGTGTCCCCACTCACGAGCATGGAAATTACTCATAATTCCCATGACATTAGTGTGGTCCTCAAGACACTATTACCTTATGAGTGGGGAATAGTAAACCTGGTCTTATATCACCTAAAAAACTTGAACAGCAAGCCTTCAAAAAATACAAGAGTTTCCAAGAAATTAACAGTGTTTCCAAACAGTGCCAGGAATAATTTATAAAAATTAAAAATATCCAGCATCCAAAGGGTAAGAATTGCCATATCCAATATTCAATTTAAAATTTCCATATGAATTGTGAAAATATTTTCTTAGGTCAATCAAAATATGGTAAAGTAACTATCTTCTAATTAAGATAAATACATAAATTTAAGAAGAAAAAATTTTTTGATGTGTAAAGAAGGAAGAAAATATCCATAATGAAGGAAAAATCAATTAGTAAAAACACAGTTAAAATATACATTACATAATTAGTACAGAAAGACATTAAAATGCTTCCTAGAATAATAATCTTTATATTCATGAAGCTGAAGAACATTGAGTATGTTAAATAGAGACATGGAAAATAGAAATGAAAAGACTGTGGGAAAAATTAATTGTGCATCACAGAGATTTGAAACAACTTTAAGAATACTGAAATATATGTAAATGGAATCCCACAGGAAGTGAAAGAAGCAGAATAGAGAAAAGAACTTCATAATTACTGGCTGAAAATTTTCCAGATATGATGAAAGCTTTAAACCCATTAACACAGAAGTTCAGTTAATTCAAGGACAAGAAATAAGACAACTATTCAAAAGTACATGATAATTCACTGTTTAAAACAATCAACCAAAGAAATGTAACCAGAAGGAAAAACAGACACAGTAGAACAAAAATGGGAAAGACAGCAGATTAGGCATATGAAACAATATTAGCCAGAGAACACTGGCACCACATCTTAAAATGCTGACAGAAATATAATTGATTCAGAATTCTATACACAAGAAAAATACATATCATAAACAAGATAAAATACTTTCTCAGACACACAACAACTATAAGATTGCATCACCACCAACAGACCAACGTAACAAGAAATGTTTTTTAAAAGGTCTCAAACGTGAGATCTCCATAATTCTAGCCATCTCAGTCCTTCAAAAGACCTTGATAAGGACAAACAAATATTAAAGTAGAAATAGTCATTGTGTTTTTATCCACTTCTAGAAAGTATTGCTAACTCCTCAGTATTGGATCTTGCAATGTTGGTGGACTAGATGGAGAAGTGATGTGAACAGAAATAAGGAAGGTGAGACAGGTAGGTCAGAATGTGAGGTAACAAAGACAAGGTATTTAGAAGCTGAAGAATTGAGAGAGATTTGGGACCTGAGTTGGAAATGCAGTTTTCAAACCAAATTGGGTCCTGTGGTATGTATAATCCTCACTTCAGTCCTTAGAAGATCTCTACTGACTAGTCTGCCTCTTTTTTCTGGAGCACAGTTCAGATCCATCTAGCTGTTTCTCATTGCTGTTCGTTTCTCCTAGCTGCCACACTGTGCCCAGTCATTAACCCTAATCCATTCAGAAACATTTTTTCTTTAAGGCAGGCACTTCAGGCTACCTAAAATGATCTATTCTCTGCTTCTCTTTCAAAACTGAAAATAGTTTGTTATACAGCCATGAGCACAGTTGCTACAGAACTGCATTTCCTGCACTTGTGCTCTTAGGCATGACTGGTGACTGAGATGCAAGCAGATCTTTAAGAAGGATTTCTATAAAGATTTCTTTCAAGGAGCTGATTTAACTGAGATGGGTCTCTTCCCTTCCCTACTTTCTTCCTAACTGCTATCTGGATTTTAGCTGTGACGGCCGGAACTCCTGCAGTTGTATTGGACAATCATGTAACTGTGGAGATGGATACCACCCAAGCTCTGGCTGGCCCACCTCCAGCTTTGTTTCAGTGGGAGAGAAAAACCATGCTTATCTTGCTAAAGTTATAGTTGTTTTAGTTTTTGCCAATGTGCATCCAAACTTAATCCTGATACTACTATGTGTTTAATATGATATAACCTTATTATTTTGTTGGGTTTAGTGAATACATTTATGTTTTACATTTCTCTAAATTTTTATTTTATAAATTGATTCATCAACCATTATACCTAAATTGTATAAATGCAAAATTATGATTATAAGCATGCTTTCCTTTAGATTTTGAATTTTTATACTTCCTTATCTCTTTCCTTTCTTGTTTTCGCCATATTTGTACAGCACACAGTCTGTACAAATATTTAACCTCATCTATATCCATATCTGCAGGCCAAAACAGACCCAGACCTGTGTGAGGAGAACCAAAGAAGAATGAATACAAGGACATGAATGAAGGGTGGTGGCCCTTGTTACTCATCATGAATGTTCTTCAGTAGGATCACATTCTTCTGCCCTTCTGTGTGCCCACCACCCCCAGGTTTGCCATGACCAAGGAAGGTATTTTGGCCAGTGAAATTTGAGTAGAGGTGATATGTCACTTCCGAATGGGAGTATTATTTTCTGCCCCATTAGCTGGAATGCACATGTAATGACAGGAGCTGGAGCAGCCATGTTAGACCAGAGGTAAGTAGCACAGGTGGAAGATGTGACAAGAAAGAAGTGGACCCTCATCTCTGTGGAGAGACCTGCACTAAGATTATATGAAAGAGAATTGAAATTGTGTTGTATTTAAGACAATGTTATTTAGGGTTTGATTATAGTCATTGAACCTGTAACCTAAGACTCAGAATAACTGATCTTTGTGTTAGACTTCTCTTAACATTAGGGTCTGAATGAGACAGTATCTAGGGATGTATACTTAGAGGTGTGTCAAGTGACAGCTCTGCCCTCTGAAAGCTGTGCTCTAGTGTGCGATTCAGAAACTCAAGCAAGAATAAAGCCACGTGACAGGACAGCTCCAGGATACTGTAGGAACCCTTGGGAGGGGAACCTCAATCAGTCCTGATCTCAAGAGTTTGCTTGAAGCAGGGACAATCCTCTATCAGTCTCCTGATAAGTGGGCCATGGTGCCAAGTTTCATGTAAAAGTGATTTATTTTAAATTCCTTCCAGACTGTTTTCCCTTTTGCCCCAGTGCTTAAGATATGCGTTTGAGACCTGGTTTGGGAAGACTGCAAGTGCCCCAGGACAACTATGCCAGTGGTCCACAAATACAGAGCCTGTGTGCCCTAGAGCCTGGGATCTACATCAAGAGAAGCACAGGATTGAAAAGCCAGTGCACTGCCATTACAGAGTAGCCCCTCCTCACTGCAAATAGAGAAGACCTGAGCAGCAATGCAGACCTAGTGCAGCCGAAAAAAAAAAAATCTCCCAGAGAAACCAGTGAGGTCTCAAGGGAAGCAGGACATGAAAAAGGAAGAAACCAGTCTGGGTCTGATTTCATGCAAGTCATGGAGAGGGAAGCTACAGCCTGTTTTCACAGGGAAATTGGGATATAAGTTGTGCCTCAAACGTGCCCCAACCCAAGGCTAGGGAGCTGGGATTTCACTCGTCCACGTGCGCCTCCCTCTCATGCTTCAACTATCACCCAGCTGGTGTCTCCAAGCCTTTGTATTAGATCCTCCAAAAACAAATCAAAGGTGACACTAGAAGCAAAAGACACGAAAGCTCAGGAAAATGCAACCTCAGATAATGTCTAGATTTCTGCACCCAGTCTGCCATCTCCAGCATCATATCTGAAATCCCACGAGTCTAAAGAAGTCCATGGGTCTCTACATATAAGCATTTTCTTTTAGTCCCTGAAAAACATAAGGGTGATTGTAATTCTCTCAAGGGCTTTGAATCTCCAAGGTCTATTTGGAGCATCAAAGTGGGAACACATCCCCTGCAGTCAGGTTATTCTCAGAACCCAAGCTCTCTCTGCCAGGGGTTCCCTGAGGAAAACATAAGGCAATTATGTTTGCCATAAGGCTGAGAAGAGAATGCTTCTTGCTGTGAATGCAGGTTCATGTTACCCAGTCAGCCAAGGGTCTGTCTTGTGTGAAGGAGGAGTGGGAGCTCAGGGGATCTGAGTTGGGAGTTAGTCACCACCTGCACGACTGCCTCTTAGGGTCACTACAGCTGAGGCTCTCCCACTGTACCTGGAACCCAAAAGAAACAGCCCTGAATATTGCTTTCCTGCTGCTCTATGGAAGCAGGTCTGCTGATAAAATCGGAACCAGACTTGAGGTGCAACGGGAAAAAAACTTCCACTCTGGTGCTTGCAGACATCTGAGAGCTACCCAGCAGTGGATGCAAGTGAGCTTTCTCTCATCTTTCCCTTCCTGGAAGTCTCCTAGCCTGGGAACCAGAGTTCCTGGGTCCCAAGTCTTCACTAACTTACCTGCAGCCTTAAGGTGAGTCATATACCCCAAGGTTCAGTTTCCCATCTCTTGGATGAGGGAGACTGGACTTGCTCCAGAACACTTGTTCCAGACTGAAGCTCAGTGCCAATTAGTGGACCAGTGGATCAGAGATGGGTGTTGCTGAGGATGCTGAGGCTGCCTCTGATGAGCAGGGTGCTGTAAATCTCTGGTGATGTTCATGGGTCCTGGTCTCAGGATTGGGAGTGGTAGACCACTTGGCACACAGCTGCTGTGACACTGAGGACCTTAGAGGCCTTGCCCACTGGAACTTACCATCATTTAGGTTCTGTGGAATGAGATCAGGCAGTTATAAGTCAGAAGTTACCAATGGGGAAGCTTGTAGATTCTTCATCAGAAACCCAAATTAGGCTGATGAACCATCTCCCCAAAAAACCTCTGGGAACTAGATATACCAGGACTCTTAGACAAATTTTGTAATATTTTAAATACTATTAAAATAGGTCATCTTTTGAATGATCTGCTATTTGCTCTCTGGCTTGGGATGATACCCTCAGTTAGAGTGGAATCAAGGGGATTCTGGGGTAGGCTGTCCTTCTCCCTGTGACTCATTAGCAGTGAGGACAGCTCTCTCCCCTTCACGTCTGGAGCAGGAATTCCAGCAGGAAGAACGTGACCTCCAAGTTTAACTGGAAGACTCAGGTAGGTCTGGCCCTCAGGTAGGCACTATTCTTTTCCCACTGCTTCTTCCTTCCCTCCTGGGTCCTGTACATGCTGCCTACCTCCTGATACTGGGTTCTGAATTTCCTCTCCCTTCACTTGCAGATGCCTATGCAGTCCCACTTGTGGCTCCCTCCCTACCCAGGCCCAATCCCTTACCCGCAGATCACACTAAAGGAGGGAAAAACAAGATGTGTCTGCCCAGTTCATTCTTGCTAAAAATGTCTGCATTCCTTCTGCTTCCATATCCTGTCCTGAATCATGAACATATCCAGCTAGATGACTCAGCTTAGGAGAGGAATGGAGATGCAGATGGTGGAGGGTGGAAGTTAAGGGCATCAGGTGCAGGGGACAGTTTTCAGATGACAAGAGATGAGTTGGAGTAAGGAGCATGTGGTCCTCCAACCACTCATTCATTGGGGACCTGCCTGAATCTGCTATCTTGGACTCCTCAGGATATCACTAGGACAGAAATTTTAAAATGGACTTTCTATAAACTTCTTACTGCAAAACAATTTCAAACATAACAAATATAAGAAAGAAGAGTGTCATGAACCATATATTTCATCATTCAGCATCAATAACTGAAAACTAACCTCTTAGTCCCACAGGTTGTCATAGACTGGAGCTGCAACATCAAGGTGATGGCCAGTTGAGTTCCCGGTGAAGACATTCTTGACTTGCATCAGCCTTTCTCTTCTTGCTATGTTCTCACATGTGGTGGGGGAAGGGAAAGAGGAAGAGGAAGAATCAGAGAGAAAAATAGGGAAAAGCTAATCCGATCATGAGGGACCACCATCAAAACTCCATGTCAACCTGGGTATCTCCCAAAGGCCCTACTTCCTAATACCATCACATTGGGAGTAAAGGATGGACACAATTCAATCCATAGCAGCTATGCATCACATAGCAGCTATCTGTTTTTAAAACAAGACAGACCCTCATTTCATTCTCTCTTTTACTCTTTATTCATTTTTCTGAAGTATTTTAGGGAAAAGATGAACATTTCACAAAATGTACCTAATTAATATTTGTGGTAGAATGATAGGATATGAAAAAAAATGCTTTTTTGTCCCAATAAAATGAATATTTTATATCTAGTCCATGTGAAAATTTCCTTGATTCTCAAAAAGCAGATGTCTTGAAAGAATGTACTCATATGTTGTACTTGGTTGTTCTCCTTTAGGAAGAAATAACTGTTCCTCTCCCAAATTTAATGCCATTTATTTGTTCAGAAACTGGGTGGAAGCAGGGTGGTTTGTCCTCCAGAATGTCCCACTATTGGGTTTAGAGCAGGAGTCCACAATACCAGCACAGTGGTTCAGGACCAGTACCTGTCCTTGATCTATTAGGAAACAGACATCCACAGCAGGAGGTGAGCTGCAGGCCAGTGAATGAGGTCTCATCTGTATTATAGCTGCTCTCCATCACTCTCTCATCACCCCCAGAAGGAACAGTCTAGCTTGTTTTCCTGGAACTGTTTGTAGTCACATAACCTATGCTTAATAGAAACAAAAATAGCATAAATATTGATGATTATTTTCCTTTCTCAGTGCTCAGAATGGTGAGTTGGTGCCCTAGGAATCTATCACAGTGACAAATTGGATGTTGCCTATTAACATTTGGACATATTTGGCCGGCTTAAATTTAAAAATTAAAAAACTAAAATCATGGGATCCAGCCTCATCCTTCATGGCAAATAGGAGAAAAGATGGAAGCACTGACAGATTTCTTCATCTTAGCCTCTAAAACCGCTGTGGATGCTGCTTGCAGCCATGAAATCAGAGGACGTTTGCTTCTTGGTAGGAAAGCTATGAGAAACATAAACAGTATGTTGAGAAGCAGAAACATCATTCTGCCCAACAAACTGGTAGATTTTTGGCCTTTCCATTTGGATTCCTAAAATTTCTGCCCTCTCCCCATTGGTCTTTGAAGTCCCTCAGCTTTCTGGTCCTTCAAGATTCTAAAGATTATTTTATGCATTTCTTTACCTAGTCCTGAAATCATCCACCATTTAAGATCGTCTGATGGGAAATTTATTTAGAAGCTACATATTAGACCTCAGAATAGTCACTGTTATCAAGGTGTCATTGCTTCTAGGCTTTACAGTGGTCAGAGTAGGAAGTACATATTTTCCTTAAAAATTAAAATAAAAATGAATATAATTAGTTGATACAAACTTAGGCTTTCAGTTCAAGATTTAAGACAGCAGGGTTTGAATTAAACTTCTTTATGTTATGTGTGAACCTCTTTTTCTAGCCACTGAGAGTCTTACTTGAAAACACTACTTTTAATCATTGTTGTGCTTTTACCTGTTAACATCCATATGATTCTGTCACAATAATAGAAACAATATGAGGATCAATAAGCTGTTGAATTATTGCTTACCTTATCTGCGATGGCAGTGCAGAGTTGTGGCGGCTGCAACAGAAGCACAGAAATGTGGTGAAGAGGAAGAACTCCACGTCCAAATCAGGGGCAGCAGTCGAGAGGAGCTACCCTACTTCCATGGGAAGGAGCAGCGTCTGCATTTTGCCACAGCATCCATGAAGAGATACCCCATGTCGAAGGTAAGAGAAACCCGAGTAGGAAGGTAGGTATTGAGAGAGGGCATCAAAGGGCACACAAACTGAAACCACATTCTCAGACAACTAGCCAATCTGTCACAAGGACCACAGCCTTGCCTAACTCAATGAAACCATGCCATGTGGGGCCACCCAAGACAGATGGGTCATGGTGGAGAGGTCTGACAAAATGTGGTCCATTGGAAAAGGTAATGGCAAACCACTTCAGTATTCTTGCCTTAAGAACCCCATGAACAGTATGATAATGCAAAAAGATAAGACACTGAAAGATGAACTCCCCAGGTCGGTAGGTGCCCAATATGCTACTGGGGATCACTGGAGAAATAACTCCAGAAAGAATGAAGGGATGGAGCCAAAGAAAAGACAACACCCAGTTTTGGGTGGGACTGGTGATAGAAGCAAGATTCGATGCTGTAGAGAGCAATATTGCATAGGAACTTGGATTGTTAGGTCCATGAATCAAGGCAAATTGGAAGTGGTCAAACAGGAGATGGCAAGAGTGAACATAGACATTCTAGGAATCAGAGAACTAAGATGGACTGGAATAGGTGAATTTAACTGGGATGACATTATATCTACTATTGTGGGAAGTTATTCCTCAGAAGAAATGGAGTTGACATCACAGTCAACAAGAGTCTGAAATGCAGTATATGGATGAAATCTCAAAAATGACAGTATGATCTCTGTTCATTTAGAAGGCAAGCCATTCAATATCACAGTAATCAAAGTCTATGCTCCGATAAGTAACACTAAAGTTGAACAATTCAATGAAGACCTACAAGACCTTCTAGAACTAACACCCCCCAAAAGATGTCCTTTTCATTATAAGGGACTGGAATGCAAAAGTAGGAAGTCAAGAAACACCAAGAGTAACACGCAAATTTGATCTTGGAGTACAGAATGAAGCAGGGCAAAGGCTAATAGAGTTCTACCAAGAGAACACACTGGTCATAGCAAACACCCGCTTCCAACAACACAAGAGAAGACTCTACACATGAACATCACCAGATGGTCGACACCAAAATCAGATGGATTTTACTCTTTGCAACCAAAGATGGAGAAGCTCTATACAGTCAGCAAAAACAAGCCTTTGAGCAAATGGTGGCTCAGATCATGAACATATTATTGCCAAATACAGACTGAAATTAAAGAAACTGGAGAAAAGCACTAGACCATTCAGGTATGACCTAAATCAAACCCCTTAGGACTATACAGGGGAAGTGAGAAATAGATTTAAGGGACTAGATTTAACAGACAGAATGCCTGGTGAACTAAGGACAGAGGTTCATGACATTGTACATATATGAAAGAGAATTGAAATTGTGTTGTATTTAAGACAATGTTATTTAGGGTTTGATTATAGTCATTGAACCTGTAACCTAAGACTCAGAATAACTGATCTTTGTGTTAGACTTCTCTTAACATTAGGGTCTGAATGAGACAGTATCTAGGGATGTATACTTAGAGGTGTGTCAAGTGACAGCTCTGCCCTCTGAAAGCTGTGCTCTAGTGTGCGATTCAGAAACTCAAGCAAGAATAAAGCCACGTGGCAGGACAGCTCCAGGATACTGTAGGAACCCTTGGGAGGGGAACCTCAATCAGTCCTGATCTCAAGAGTTTGCTTGAAGCAGGGACAATCCTCTATCAGTCTCCTGATAAGCGGGCCATTGGTGCCAAGTTTCATGTAAAAGTGATTTATTTTAAATTCCTTCCAGACTGTTTTCCCTTTTGCCCCAGTGCTTAAGATATGCGTTTGAGACCTGGTTTGGGAAGACTGCAAGTGCCCCAGGACAACTATGCCAGTGGTCCACAAATACAGAGCCTGTGTGCCCTAGAGCCTGGGATCTACATCAAGAGAAGCACAGGATTGAAAAGCCAGTGCACTACCATTACAGAGTAGCCCCTCCTCACTGCAAATAGAGAAGACCTGAGCAGCAATGCAGACCTAGTGCAGCCGAAAAAAAAAAAATCTCCCAGAGAAACCAGTGAGGTCTCAAGGGAAGCAGGACATGAAAAAGGAAGAAACCAGTCTGGGTCTGATTTCATGCAAGTCATGGAGAGGGAAGCTACAGCCTGTTTTCACAGGGAAATTGGGATATAAGTTGTGCCTCAAACGTGCCCCAACCCAAGGCTAGGGAGCTGGGATTTCACTCGTCCACGTGCGCCTCCCTCTCATGCTTCAACTATCACCCAGCTGGTGTCTCCAAGCCTTTGTATTAGATCCTCCAAAAACAAATCAAAGGTGACACTAGAAGCAAAAGACACGAAAGCTCAGGAAAATGCAACCTCAGATAATGTCTAGATTTCTGCACCCAGTCTGCCATCTCCAGCATCATATCTGAAATCCCACGAGTCTAAAGAAGTCCATGGGTCTCTACATATAAGCATTTTCTTTTAGTCCCTGAAAAACATAAGGGTGATTGTAATTCTCTCAAGGGCTTTGAATCTCCAAGGTCTATTTGGAGCATCAAAGTGGGAACACATCCCCTGCAGTCAGGTTATTCTCAGAACCCAAGCTCTCTCTGCCAGGGGTTCCCTGAGGAAACATAAGGCAATTATGTTTGCCATAAGGCTGAGAAGAGAATGCTTCTTGCTGTGAATGCAGGTTCATGTTACCCAGTCAGCCAAGGGTCTGTCTTGTGTGAAGGAGGAGTGGGAGCTCAGGGGATCTGAGTTGGGAGTTAGTCACCACCTGCACGACTGCCTCTTAGGGTCACTACAGCTGAGGCTCTCCCACTGTACCTGGAACCCAAAAGAAACAGCCCTGAATATTGCTTTCCTGCTGCTCTATGGAAGCAGGTCTGCTGATAAAATCGGAACCAGACTTGAGGTGCAACGGGAAAAAAACTTCCACTCTGGTGCTTGCAGACATCTGAGAGCTACCCAGCAGTGGATGCAAGTGAGCTTTCTCTCATCTTTCCCTTCCTGGAAGTCTCCTAGCCTGGGAACCAGAGTTCCTGGGTCCCAAGTCTTCACTAACTTACCTGCAGCCTTAAGGTGAGTCATATACCCCAAGGTTCAGTTTCCCATCTCTTGGATGAGGGAGACTGGACTTGCTCCAGAACACTTGTTCCAGACTGAAGCTCAGTGCCAATTAGTGGACCAGTGGATCAGAGATGGGTGTTGCTGAGGATGCTGAGGCTGCCTCTGATGAGCAGGGTGCTGTAAATCTCTGGTGATGTTCATGGGTCCTGGTCTCAGGATTGGGAGTGGTAGACCACTTGGCACACAGCTGCTGTGACACTGAGGACCTTAGAGGCCTTGCCCACTGGAACTTACCATCATTTAGGTTCTGTGGAATGAGATCAGGCAGTTATAAGTCAGAAGTTACCAATGGGGAAGCTTGTAGNGTAGACCACTTGGCACACAGCTGCTGTGACACTGAGGACCTTAGAGGCCTTGCCCACTGGAACTTACCATCATTTAGGTTCTGTGGAATGAGATCAGGCAGTTATAAGTCAGAAGTTACCAATGGGGAAGCTTGTAGATTCTTCATCAGAAACCCAAATTAGGCTGATGAACCATCTCCCCAAAAAACCTCTGGGAACTAGATATACCAGGACTCTTAGACAAATTTTGTAATATTTTAAATACTATTAAAATAGGTCATCTTTTGAATGATCTGCTATTTGCTCTCTGGCTTGGGATGATACCCTCAGTTAGAGTGGAATCAAGGGGATTCTGGGGTAGGCTGTCCTTCTCCCTGTGACTCATTAGCAGTGAGGACAGCTCTCTCCCCTTCACGTCTGGAGCAGGAATTCCAGCAGGAAGAACGTGACCTCCAAGTTTAACTGGAAGACTCAGGTAGGTCTGGCCCTCAGGTAGGCACTATTCTTTTCCCACTGCTTCTTCCTTCCCTCCTGGGTCCTGTACATGCTGCCTACCTCCTGATACTGGGTTCTGAATTTCCTCTCCCTTCACTTGCAGATGCCTATGCAGTCCCACTTGTGGCTCCCTCCCTACCCAGGCCCAATCCCTTACCCGCAGATCACACTAAAGGAGGGAAAAACAAGATGTGTCTGCCCAGTTCATTCTTGCTAAAAATGTCTGCATTCCTTCTGCTTCCATATCCTGTCCTGAATCATGAACATATCCAGCTAGATGACTCAGCTTAGGAGAGGAATGGAGATGCAGATGGTGGAGGGTGGAAGTTAAGGGCATCAGGTGCAGGGGACAGTTTTCAGATGACAAGAGATGAGTTGGAGTAAGGAGCATGTGGTCCTCCAACCACTCATTCATTGGGGACCTGCCTGAATCTGCTATCTTGGACTCCTCAGGATATCACTAGGACAGAAATTTAAAAATGGACTTTCTATAAACTTCTTACTGCAAAACAATTTCAAACATAACAAATATAAGAAAGAAGAGTGTCATGAACCATATATTTCATCATTCAGCATCAATAACTGAAAACTAACCTCTTAGTCCCACAGGTTGTCATAGACTGGAGCTGCAACATCAAGGTGATGGCCAGTTGAGTTCCCGGTGAAGACATTCTTGACTTGCATCAGCCTTTCTCTTCTTGCTATGTTCTCACATGTGGTGGGGGAAGGGAAAGAGGAAGAGGAAGAATAAGAGAGAAAAATAGGGAAAAGCTAATCCGATCATGAGGGACCACCATCAAAACTCCATGTCAACCTGGGTATCTCCCAAAGGCCCTACTTCCTAATACCATCACATTGGGAGTAAAGGATGGACACAATTCAATCCATAGCAGCTATGCATCACATAGCAGCTATCTGTTTTTAAAACAAGACAGACCCTCATTTCATTCTCTCTTTTACTCTTTATTCATTTTTCTGAAGTATTTTAGGGAAAAGATGAACATTTCACAAAATGTACCTAATTAATATTTGTGGTAGAATGATAGGATATGAAAAAAAATGCTTTTTTGTCCCAATAAAATGAATATTTTATATCTAGTCCATGTGAAAATTTCCTTGATTCTCAAAAAGCAGATGTCTTGAAAGAATGTACTCATATGTTGTACTTGGTTGTTCTCCTTTAGGAAGAAATAACTGTTCCTCTCCCAAATTTAATGCCATTTATTTGTTCAGAAACTGGGTGGAAGCAGGGTGGTTTGTCCTCCAGAATGTCCCACTATTGGGTTTAGAGCAGGAGTCCACAATACCAGCACAGTGGTTCAGGACCAGTACCTGTCCTTGATCTATTAGGAAACAGACATCCACAGCAGGAGGTGAGCTGCAGGCCAGTGAATGAGGTCTCATCTGTATTATAGCTGCTCTCCATCACTCTCTCATCACCCTGAGAAGGAACAGTCTAGCTTGTTTTCCTGGAACTGTTTGTAGTCACATAACCTATGCTTAATAGAAACAAAAATAGCATAAATATTGATGATTATTTTCCTTTCTCAGTGCTCAGAATGGTGAGTTGGTGCCCTAGGAATCTATCACAGTGACAAATTGGATGTTGCCTATTAACATTTGGACATATTTGGCCGGCTTAAATTTAAAAATTAAAAAACTAAAATCATGGGATCCAGCCCCATCCTTCATGGCAAATAGGAGAAAAGGTGGAAGCACTGACAGATTTCTTCATCTTAGCCTCTAAAACCACTGTGGATGCTGCTTGCAGCCATGAAATCAGAGGACGTTTGCTTCTTGGCAAGAAAGCTATGAGAAACATAAACAGTATGTTGAGAAGCAGAAACATCATTCTGCCCAACAAACTGGTAGATTTTTGGCCTTTTCATTTGGATTCCTAAAATTTCTGCCCTCTCCCCATTGGTCTTTGAAGTCCCTCAGCTTTCTGGTCCTTCAAGATTCTAAAGATTATTTTATGCATTTCTTTACCTAGTCCTGAAATCATCCATCATTTAAGATCGTCTGATGGGAAATGTATTTAGAAGCTACATATTAGACCTCAGAATAGTCACTGTTATCAAGGTGTCATTGCTTCTAGGCTTTACAGTGGTCAGAGTAGGAAGTACATATTTTCCTTAAAAATTAAAATAAAAATGAATATAATTAGTTGATACAAACTTAGGCTTTCAGTTCAAGATTTAAGACAGCAGGGTTTGAATTAAACTTCTTTATGTTATGTGTGAACCTCTTTTTCTAGCCACTGAGAGTCTTACTTGAAAACACTACTTTTAATCATTGTTGTGCTTTTACCTGTTAACATCCATATGATTCTGTCACAATAATAGAAACAATATGAGGATCAATAAGCTGTTGAATTATTGCTTACCTTATCTGCGATGGCAGTGCAGAGTTGTGGCGGCTGCAACAGAAGCACAGAAANCTGTAGCCCGCCAGGCTCCTCTGTCCATAGGAGTTTCAAGGCAAGAACACTGGAGTGGGTTGCCATGCCGTCCTCCAGGGGACATTCCCTACCCAGGGATCGAACCGGGCTCTCCTGCATTGCGGGCAGATTCTTTACCTATCTGAGCCACCACGGAAGCCCACCGACAAAACATACAAAGCTGCCGGCTGATACCAATCAATGCTGCCATACTGGCACATGCTGACTGCATATGAACCCTGCCCTGTGTCTGTCTTCCTGAACAGTAGCCAGTTATGGATCGTTGTAGCTTCCACACACATCTGAGCATCAACCACCCGTCCCTTATGCCCCCAAACTGTTGGGCCCCTCTGCTTACCTCCTCTGGCTTCCTTCCACTATCAGAATTACACAGAAGTGGTTTTCGGTTAGTGATTGAACTGATATGAGTTACTCCCTCGGTATGCCCCTCTAGAGAGTCTCTAAAGCCATAGCCTCCTTCAGTTGAATTTAATGTATGTTTCTCATTTGGATTTCTTCTGTCAACATTCACAGATCACCAGCTCTCTTAAAAAAGATGAAAAAGTTTTCAGTTTCCGTCCCCATTTCCTACCCATTTCTCTGCAGCTATAGAAATCCTGAAGGGGAGAATTTGCCCAACCAATCTTGTTTACGGACATTTCGTCCTCACTTCGGTTGATGGGACCTGGAGTGCGGTCTGCAGTCTCTGTGTCTAGCAGGCGAGTGCCGGCCCCTCCCTCCCAGGGCCTCCTGGGTCCTGTCCTCCCTGCTCAGTCTTTTCTCTCCAAGAGCTCCCCACCCCCCTGTGCTGTGTGCTCTCCTCACACTAGCTGCTCAGGGCTCCCTGTCTGGATGCACCAGTTCCCGCTCCATGACCCATAACTCCAGCTCATCTCACTGAAGGGCATTTCAGCAAGTTTCTGCAGCCACTGCAACTTCGGGGAAACTGACATTTAGTCAGGATCTGACAAGCCTGCACTAGGAAATGTCTTGAGATGGAACTGGCTGTAGTTTCCCTCTCTTCACTGCAAATCTGAAATTTATCTCGCAGATGGATACCTGTCTACCCTCAGGCTCCCTCCCAGCCAGGTATTCTGCAGCACGGATTTCTTCCTTTGGATGGCTCTCAGCAAATCAGTCCCTGGCCCTGCTCTGCTTCCTCCTCCTGATCCGATGTTGGGACATCCCTAGGAAGTCAGCTACCTCATCATCCCACCCCTCTTCCAGGAGGTAGCAGAGTGGGGTGGGTAGCTTGCACTTCCTCTTTCCAGGAGCCCAACAAGCCACCACATCTTTGTAATTGTGACAAGGTACACACACGCACCTCCACTGATTCAGGACTTATTTTTATGTCTTTCAGTAGATAGTCTTCTCCAGCTAATGCTCTTTTCCTTCGGGGCTAATATCTTAGAAGTCTTGGGTCTTATTAGAGGAATTAAACTGCTTTATAGTTGGCAGCAGTAATAGAACTGAAATTGACCAACAAGTTGGAGGGTCACTAGTAGTGACAAAGACTTCCCCAGGAAGTGGAAAGGACAGCTACAGGGATGGTGAGCAGACCTTGAGCATCCTCAGATTCCTAAACATAGCCTGCCTGTAGAGCAACTGCCAGGTTAGAAATGAGGGTCAGGCTGTCCGCTCCTGCTTGTGGTATGCAGGTATGGGTGTATAGACCCTGACCTTCCCCACCATCACCTGCTGGCCGACCTCACACATGCTCGCTTCTTTGCTTATTCCTTTGTTCCCTGGTCCCTGAGATCTTAGAACAGTGGTTCTTAATTGGGATTGATTATTGGGCAGGATCAATGCCAAGACATCTGACAATGACTGGAGACATTTTGGGAAGTGGGCTAGAGACCTGGGGTGCTGCTCAACACCCGACTGTGCACAGGCAGCCACCCACAACAAAAATGTACCTGGCCTCTAAGGTCAGGAGTGTGGAGTACCACTACCACCTGCCTCACTGAACTCCCTGAAAGCTGCTCCACCAGCTGGTTTGTCCTCAAGGACCCTTTTGCTGGTCATCCCATCAGTAAATTCACTGGGAGATCTCTTTCCTACTAGGGACCTTTTTACCCTCAACTGCAACAGTTACCCTCTTGTGTCCCTGCATACCAGGCTTCCCAGGACGGTAGCGATAAAGAACCCGCCTGCCAACGCAGGAGATGTAAGACTCGCGGCCTCCATTCCTGGGTCGGGAAGATTCCTTGGAGGAGAGCATGGCAACCCACTCCAGTTTTCTTGCTTGTAGAATCCCATGGACAGAGGAGCCTGGCAGGCTACAGTCCACAGGGTCACAAAGAGTTAGACACAACTGAAGCAACTTAGCAGGCACACACACACATACCTGCATACCACAAGCGGGAGGGGGCCTCCTGACCCTCATTTCTAATCTTGCACTTGGTCTACAGGTGAGCTTTGCATACACGAGCTCATTTTATACTCACTGCAACTTCGTGAGGCAATTGCTAATATCACCCACCACCTTATGACTGGGGAAGCTGAGGCACAGTGAAGCTAGATAAGTTGTTTGAGATTACATCATCAATAAGTAGTGAGCTAGAATCGGAACCCAGGGAATCTAGTGTAGAAATTCACACTCTGAACCACCACATGGAGATGAATCAAGGAAAAAAGAGGACAGATGCAGGAGAATAAAATGATGAGGAAGCAAGGAAGGAGGAAGGAGGAGGAAAGCTTCAGTTCCCTGACATCGGAAGGCAGTTGCTAGATGTTATACACAGCCTCTTTTTCCAGGCCCTTGGATCACTCTCTTCCGTCTCTGTTACCAAAGCTTCCTAAGTACATCAGACTTAGGAAAGAGTTCAAATCAATGAAATAAGTGGTGTCCAGAGGAACTGACGTTATCTTTCGTTAAAAATTTTTTATTGGAGTACAGTTGCTTTATAATATTTTGTCAATTTCTTTTGTACAGCAAAGTGGATCAGCTATATGTATACATATATCCCTTCTTTTATGGATTTCCTTTCCATTTAGGTCATCAGAGAACATTGAGTTCCTTGTGATATACAGTAGGTTCTCATTAGATATACATATACATAGTAGTGTATACGTGTCAATCCTAATGTTCCAAATTTATCCCTCCCCAATTCTGAAAGAGATGGGAATACCAGACCACCTGTCCTGTCTCTTGAGAAACCTATATGCAGGGCAGGAAGCAACAGTTAGAACTGGACACGGAACCACAGACTGGTTCCAAATAGAAAAAGGAGTATGTCAAGGCTGTATATTTCACCCTGCTTATTTAACTTATATGCAGAGTACATCATGAGAAACGCTGGGCTGGAAGAAGCACAAGCTGGAATCAAGATTGCTGGGAGAAATATCAATAACCTCAGATATGCAGATGACACCACCCTTATGGCAGAAAGTGAAGAAGAACGAAAAANAGACTGGTTCCAAATAGGAAAGGAGTACATCAAGGCTGTATATTGTCACTCTGTTTATTTAACTTATATGCAGATTACATCATGAAAACGCTGGGCTGGAGGAAGCAAGGATGGAATCAAGATTGCTGGGAGAAATATCAATAACCTCAGACATGCAGATGACATCACCCTTATGGCAGAAAGTGAAGAAGAATGAAAGAACATCTTGATGAAGGTGAAAGAGGAGAGTGAAAATGGTGGCTTAAAGCTCAACATTTAGAAAACTAAGATCATTGCATCTGGTCCCATCACTTCATGACAAATTGATAGGGAAACAGTGGAGACAGTGGTTGACTTCATTTTTCTGGGCTCCAAAATCACTGCAGATGTTGAGTGCAGCCATGAAATTAAAACACGCTTACACCTTGGAAGGAAAGTTGTGGCCAACCTATACAGCATATTGAAAAGCAGAAACATTACTGTGTCAACAAAAGTAGAAACATTACTGTGCTATGGTTTTTCCAGTGGTCATATACGGATGTGAGAGCTGAACTATAAAGAAAGCTGAGCCCCGAAGAACTGATGCTTTTGAACTGTTGTGTTGCAGAAGACTCTTGAGTGTCCCTTGGACTGAAAGGAGATCCAACCAGTTCATCCTAAAGGAAATCAGTCCTGAATGTTCACTGGAAGGATTGATGCTGAAGCTGAAACTCCAATACTTGGGCCACCTGATGTGAACAGCTGACTCATTTGAAAAGAGGGTGGAATGATTTGGGAGAATAGCATTGAAATATGTATACTATCACGTAAGAAACGAATTGCCAGTCTATGTTCGATGCAGGATGCAGGACGTTTGGGGCTGGTGNAAAAGGAGAGGGAGAGGGTGGGATGATTTGGGAGAATAGCATTGAAATATGTACACTATCACGTAAGAAACAAATCGCCAGTCTATGTTCGATGCACGATGCAGGACGTTTGGGGCTGGTGTATGGGGATGATCTGGAGGGATGATGTGGGGTGGGAGGTGGGAGGAGGGGTTCATATTTGGTAGTTCATGTACACCCATGATGGATTCATGTCAATGTATGCCAAAACCAATACAGTACTGTAAAGTAAAATAAAGTTAAAAAAAAAAAGAGAGAGAGAGAGAAAGAAAGAAAGGAAAGACTCATATGTTGGGAAAGATCGATGGCAGGAAGAGAAGAGGATGACAGAGGATGAGATGGTTGGATGGAATCACAAACTCAATGAACATGAGTATGTGTGGACTTCGGGAGTTGGTGATGAACAGGGAGGCCTTGTGTGCTGCCGTTCATGGACTCACAAAGAGTTAGACATGACTGAGCAACTGAACTGAACTGAAGTTGTTGAACATAGTTTCAGATTTCTTTCCTTATTTCTTTTGGTTTTCTTTGGTTTTGTTTTTGATGGGCAGTATTTTTTTTTTTTCCTTAGAAGATATTCCACTCTGAATGTAGAGTCATAAGTCTGAATTTTAAAGCCACTTAAGCAATGTGTTGTTATAGGTAGCTAGTCAAAAACTTGATGGAATTAGATTTGTCTTTGTTCTCAATTTGTTCAGTTCAATTCAGTCCTTCAGTTGTGTCCGTCTCTTTGCAATGCCATAGACTGCAGCATGCCAGGCTTCCCTATCCATCACCAACTCCAGGAGCTTGCTCAAGCTCATGTCCACAGACTTGGTGATGCCATCCAACCATCTAATCCTCTGTCTCTGCTTCTCCTCCTGCCTTCAATCTTTCCTAATATCAAGGTCTTTTCCAATGATTCAGCATGTTTAGTAGGCATTCAGTCTCTTTGTAAATCAACCAACATGAATCAAATTCCTCTCTGTCCTCACTGCACTCCCAACTCTAGGCCAGAAATGAAAACCTGCATAGACTGAAAGCTGATTCCAGCACATCGCTGTGGAGATTTCATTCCCACTGTTTTTTTTTCAGGGCGGTGGGGGGAAAGTTGCTAACATTAAAATCAGAAGATTGTACATAAATATCCAAACTTCTGATTCTCTTGAAAACATGGCCAACTGGCATGCTTTCCAGCATGGGTGAAGTGGAGGAAAGGCTGCTCCCAGTGGTAAGGCCTGTGCTGCCCAGAGTCCAACATGGCCACCTCGTCTTAGTATCATATCTCCTGCCTCCTTGGAACATAAGTCTAGTGAGAACTAGACTTCTAGCTCTCTTAAGGTTAAGACTACTTTTGTCTTGATCAACTCTGACTTTGAAACCTTTAACCCAGAACCTAGCACACAGTTCTTCCTTGTACAGTTGTTGAATGATATAAAATATCTTGTAGATCCATATGACATTTCTTCCAATACTGAAACCATGCAATTGATATACTGCTCTGCCCTAAATCTTTGATGCAGACTGGCATCATAAGTGACCCTGATGTCTGCCATTAGACATACTACCTAAAGCCAGTTGTATGTCCCTGGGCTGTCCCTGAAGTCTTCACTTTGCCATTTGACAATTTATCCTCCTAGCAATCTCCTCTCCAATAAAGACAGCAATGCCTATCTCATGAGGTGGCTAGGAAGATGACATGAAACCACGGGTGTCAAGCATGGTCTCTAGTATCCAGTTTCATGATGTTCTTAGTTTTTTCTCCAAGTAGTCAAGGTTCTCCATCTTTGTAGATGTCCGTGCAGATCAGTTTGATTTTCCAGCCAAGATTCAAGGAAGAGATTGCACTTCAGTTCTCTCTATTCTGAGAAGCTTCAAAGGCTACTCGCCAAGGACACTGATGAAGGTAAAGATTTTATCGATTTCTTTGTGTTTTTCTCAGATCTTTTAGTGGCCTAAAGGGGAAAACTAAGGTAGGTCAGAGCATATATAACTAAGGGCTCCTGGTCACCACTACATGCTAAGAACCCAAACTTCCCTGAGTACTTGGAGCCAGAAAATAAACATGAAGTGGCTTGTGCTCCTCGGGCTGGTGGCCTTCTCAGAGTGCATTGTCAAGTAAGTATAGGGACTGTAAGCCACATCATATTCCTTTCTTGGATTTTTCTTTTCATCTGCTTATTCTTCCACCCATCCGGTTTAGAAGGGAATGGAATATCTCCCTAAGAATCTTAAAGTCCAACTCTTTCTTTTTGATAAGTAACTTGCTATAGAACTGTGGGTCCCAAGATCTTGGTGTAGATTTGCATGGTTGCACAATTCTTGGGTTCCAGTCTTTTCATGACCTGTTGAAAATGCAACTCCTTGCAACTGTTCAGTGCTCAGTCTATGCAGATGTCGATGTGGTCCTGTGGAATAGCACTTTTCTGCATTTTATTCAACATGTCCTCTTTTTTCCCTGTCTACCTCAGTGTGTAAATGTCTATGTCTGCATCTCTGTATCCCTGTCATTTATCTCTCCCTCTCTTTGGAAGTCACTGGGAGTGTATTTCTGTCTGTGTTGTTTTCTTTTAATTTCTCATTTGACTCATCCTTCCTTCCCAAGCCTCTGAATTTTCCTTACTTGTTCCCTATAACTTGGATTCTTCTTTCAACTCTCTCTTCTCTTTCAACCTGGGGAAAGATACATTTTTTCATATACACTGTTTTTTATCTGACAAGCACTGTGACCACAGCCAACTCAGAAACCTCTTGCATTTCAAACTTCACCCTTTTAAAAGAGGATGAGTTCCCCTTCTACCTCCTCCCTTGAGGTTCTATGAGACGGATAGAGTGGGATGGCAACAACGGTGCTAATGGCTGTCATTGCTGAGACTTCCTATTTATCAAGTACCTTATATCCATCACTTTGCTTGTCTCCAAGATATTCTATTTGTGGGTTTGTGTTGTTACATTCCACCATTTTACCGAAGGGGAGACTGAGATACCACATGGTCATATGGCTTACCCAATATTGCAGAACAGAACCTGTATTCAAATCTATGTCCTTGCCATGGTATATGCATAAAATTCTAATAATAATGTGTCTCATAAAAATGATTAGAAAGTATACATGGCCATTACAATGACAGTTATACCTTAACACTGACAGCTTGTTGTAGCATATTCTTTGTTTTCTTTGTCAAATGCTCGGTGAAAGAATACCTCTAAGGAGAGTGAAGACCATGAGAAAAACCCTCAGTGGAAAAAACATGCTGAACAATTTCTTGAAGGAGCATGCTTACAGACTGTCCCAGATTTCCCTTCATGGCTCAAATCTAACTATGCACCCCTTGAGAAACATCATGGATGTGAGTATTTTGGGAGGATAGCTCTCCACAGCTCCCCCAGTGCTCTAGCCTAGCACTGGGGCTCATCTGGAGGTGTCAGGTGGGATGTTGGGTTTGGGGGTTCCTGCAGGAGGCAGAGGGAAAACAGGGACCCCACACAGAAGAGAAGGCACTCTTATCCTTAATTGTTGGTCTTTGTGACTGGGCCCAGCAATTACCAGGTGGCAGGTAAATATCCATTTCTGCATCAAAGATGTGTCATTAGTTTGAGGGCTATTGTTCCTTCTAAACTAAGTGAGCCACTCAGTTGCAGATGAATAGTGAACCATGACTTTCAAAAGGTAGAACCAACTGGAAAGCAATTGTGAATCCCGAGGCAGAGGAATTCAGTTTCCACAGATGCAAGAACCACAGCAGTAAAAATTTATTGAACCCGTATTCTGTTTAAGGCCATAAGAATCTAACACTGGGGTTACTGTTTTTAGATTAGCCAAAGGGCTTAGTTTGTCTTCAAGAATGCCCATGCCAGCCTAAGAGATAGGCAAAGAGTAAATACATGTCAAGTGAAAGGGTCACCTGTATGGTGTTGATTGGATGTGGTCTGAGTTTAGAAGCAGTGGCTGGGGTTGATCAAGAAGGACCTCCTGGAGAAGGGGGTGCTAAGGCTGGGTTTGAAGAGACTACAGAGCTTCTCAAATGAAGACACTAGGACTTCCCTGGGTGTCTAGCATTCCTGGAAGTCCAGTGGTTATGCCTCTGGGCTTCCCATGCAGGAGGTACCACTTCAATGCCTGGTCATAGAGTAAATATCCTGCATAAAATGTAGCACAGGAAAAATATATCAAATGCAGATACCTCTGTGGCCAAAGTCTGTGAGCTGCACAGTGATTAGGAAGTGGTCTCAAGAGATATGTGATACCCAGAGGGAGGTGTCAGTGTGGGAACAGAGGGTAGCCAGTTCTGCACTAACCCACTCCATCCTTTCCCTGTAGAAGCTCTACGTGGGTAACATCACCATTGGAACACCCCCTCAAGAATTCCAGGTTATCTTTGACACAGGCTCATCTGACTTGTGGGTGCCCTCCGTCTTTTGCATCNGAACAGAGGATAGCCAGTTCTGCACTAACCCACTCCATCCTTTCCCTGTAGAAGCTCTACGTGGGTAACATCACCATTGGAACACCCCCTCAAGAATTCCAGGTTATCTTTGACACAGGCTCATCTGACTTGTGGGTGCCCTCCGTCTTTTGCATCAGCCCAACCTGTTGTGAGTACAGACATCCCGTTCCCGGATCATCTTTCACTTGCCCTGTGGCCCTGTTTCCACTCTTGGCACCTGATGACACTCATCCCTTGTGTCTGCAGCTACACACGTTAGGTTCAGACATCGTCAGTCTTCCACCTTCCGGCTTGCCAATAAGACGTTCGGGATCATGTATGGATCTGGGAGAATGAAAGGAGTTGTTGCTCATGACACAGTTCGGGTAACAATGTAACAAACGCTGAGTTAGGACTGGCTATGGAGTGACCATTGCTTGCAAAACAGATGCAGGACCGTCTGGCAGGACCCTTCCTAGCCTATCTCATATAGATATTGGCTATCTTATCCACAGGAACATGTCCCTGGGTAGACAGTGCCCGTGGTGACACATGAGCAAACAGATTAGCTAACCCAGAGAGTGACTTGAGGTGTGGACTTGCAGCTCCTCTGCCCATGAGCAGTTCAAGGCTCATTTTGCTGAGTGTGAGAAGAGGGGATAAAAGCACCCACTTTTATCTTCACAGACTGTTTCAGGCACTTTCAGGTGGTAACTGGTTTAATTCTGCAACAACCCCACACAGCAGTTACTCTGATTAACTCATGGCATATGAGAAACTGAGGTGCAGACAGCAAGGGCCTTGCTGAGGGCACACATGTGGTAAAAGGTGGAGTTAAGCTGGCTTTTCAGGACTGCAGTTGCTGTAAGACATTTGGGGACAGGATAAAACTGATCTGGGGACCCTGGGGGCAGATGAGGGCTTCAGGTATCCAGAGTGGGAGGCTGGAGGCCTGAGAATTCAAGGAGTCTGATAAATGAGTTCTCACTCTAGATGACCATTAAGAGTCTAATAAACCTATGACCTGCCTCCCCCAAAGTACTTGAGTAGTTCCCCCCCCCCTCTCTTTCTCTGTCATACACACTCATGGAAATACACACATCCCCAAAACGGAATTTACCAGGCAGTAATTTCATAGAACCCTGCAAGCAAGATTGTGTTTTCGGCTTCTGTATTCCTGGACAGATGCAGAATTCCCAGTACATTACAAAGAATGCAGTCCATTTCTGTCATTAGGTCATAGTGATGCCGAAGAGAAGGCTATCTTGCTCTCAATTGTTTTGTCCATAAGGTGGCACCAATGGGACCTGGCCTGACTCTTGGTTGCCCCCACCTGTACAGAAGCCATGAGGCCAATTTGACTCACTCAAGTGGTGTTTTTCAGAGGGGCAGATGTTTTAAAATTCACAGCTTCTCTCAAATGGAACCCCAATTCCCCTCCCAGCTTGATCTAACCATCTGTGGGCCACCGAAGACAGAGCCCAGCCTCAATTCTTTTCCAAGGATCTTATGGCAATACACCCCAGCCCAGTCCTAGCCCCATTTCACATATCTGTAGTGGGAACACTCTTCTCTCCCACAGATTGGGGACCTTGTAAGTACTGACCAGCCGTTCGGTCTAAGCGTGGCAGAATATGGGTTTGAGGGTATACCTTTTGATGGCGTCTTGGGCTTGAACTACCCCAAACTATCCTTCTCTGGAGCCATCCCCATTTTTGACAACCTGAAGAATCAAGGTGCCATTTCTGAGCCTGTTTTTGCCTTCTACTTGAGCAAGTAAGTCTGAGATGGACAATCCCTTTCTCCAAATTAGCTGTAAGATGCTTTCAGTTGCATGAAAATTATAGAACAATGATAAAAAGTATTATGTGAGATAATCTAACCCACCAAAACTATGGCCCCAGGGCCCTAAATGGCTTCACCACTGGCTTTTATAAATAACTTTTTATTAGAACACCACCCTACTCCTGAGCTCAAGACCAATAACTTGGTCTTGGGGGGTGGGGGGGCAGTGAGTGAGGAGGAAGACTAATGGAAGGTAACAGGAATCAAGCTGAAGGAAAACGCATTAGTATTTGCTTATGAATTTGATAAGGAAGGAGGGAGAAAGATGGTGGATATCTTTCCTTCCTCGTTAGCATTTCACTGGGAGCCCAGGACCAGCTACCCAATTTGTAGGAGCCAGTGAAAAATGAAAGTGTAGGACACAAAAGTGTGGGACCTCTTGTTCAAGAAATATTAAACATTTCAAGACAGGGACAGCAGAAGTGGGGTCCCTTCTGAGTGTGGAGCCCTTTGGATAGTAGAGGTCACAGGCCATGGGAGGCAACTCTGAGTGACCTGAACCCACATCAATAGAATTCCAGGCCTTGATTTTCCTGAAAAATGATAAGGTGGACAAGAAGAAAGCCAAACGCTTAGGCACCCTGTCCTCTGAGGGTTTCTGAGCACTCAGGTTGCAGGAGGTCCAGGGCGCCTTCAGAAGACATAGTGGGTGGAGCCCAGCCAAGTGATTAGCTTCTAACCTCCTCTGTGCCACTCATTAGCCAGTTAGGGACCTCAGTCTGAATCTCAATTCCCTAGACACTATTTCTGCAACTGTACATGGGGACCTTATTAGGGCCTTGATGGGAGGAGAAGCACAGCTCTCAGACAGTGCTGTTGTCAATGTCCTCCAAGGATTCCCCCCCACCCTTCTCTCTACAGAGACAAGCGGGAGGGCAGTGTGGTGACATTTGGTGGGGTGGACCACCGCTACTACAAGGGAGAGCTCAACTGGGTACCATTGATCCGAGCAGGTGACTGGAGTGTACACATGGACCGGTAAGCCTGTCCCTCTGAGGATCAGTCCAAGTGATGCTCCTGCTACTGTACATGGACACAGGCAGACAGACACAAATGCATTCTAGACACACAGTCACACAGACATATACACCACCCACAACGACACAGACACATGGAAACACTCAAGCAGACACATATAAACCTAGACAGAGACACATAAAAACATGCATAGCTAGTCAGAAACACACAAGCACACACAGAGACATGTGCAAACACACATACAAACAAACACACAAACACATGGATACACAAACAACACATGGGTTCATAATCCCCAGGCTTTCGAGCCAGGTTCAGAACAGGGATCTAAAAAGCACCAGAGAGGTCTGGGCTGCTGGTAGAGGGCTGCACCCACTGCCTTTTGAGGTGGGGAGCATGGTTAGAGGACTCTACAGATGGTGAACAGAGAATCAGGGAGAATTTCACCAGCCTGAACAGAGTTATGAAAAGAAGACCAACAATCGAGGGCTACCTAGGACATAGGAAGTTATCAGCACAGATAAATGTCTGTTTAAAAACAGGGAAGCCCTGAACAAATGGGGAAAACTGGTCTCCTTAGGGAGCAGCTACCCTGAAGCGGAGAGAGGTTGGCTGCAGTCTTAAGCCATGAAAGCAACTAATAAAAAAGACAACCCATATTCATGGGCATACAGTGGGACAGGGGCTATAACAGAATCAGGAAGGTGGGATCCAGGAGTGACCTGAGGACAAGAGGCATAATTGATAGGGTTCTGTGTGATACCCTCAAACAAAAGCTGACCTCTCCTTTGGGGTTTCTGTGTGCTAGTCATGTATTTCCTGACCAGGGTCTCAGGGTCTGAACTGGTTGTAGGAGCAGTGCTGGGAGACACCCTCTCCCAGAGGAGCCCCTCTCTCCCACCGCTATGAGAATCTGCTGCCCCGGTGAATCTCCATCTTCACTCTGTGTGTGACCCATATTTGTTCCCCACCAGACACAGCTCTCTGGAAGTTTCTCATTGTTTTCTCAGTCTTCATGCACTTACTGAACAGACAAGCATTGGGCATCCACTGTGTGCCAAACAGTTTAGGGAGGCAAGGAGAATAAAACTCGTCCTCGCATCTAAGAAGTCAGATATACGTGAAGTGACTCACCCACATAGTGAATTGTGACTTTGGTACATGCTAGACATGAGGAGGAGAAGGCAATAGCCACCAACTCCAGTACTCTTGCTTGGAAAACCCCAGGGACGGCAGAGCCTGGTGGGCTGCCTTCTATGGGGTCACACAGAGTCGGACACAACTGAAGTGAGTTAGCGGCAACAGCAGGAGCAGACATGAGGAAGAGTCTACAGAGAGTGAATAAGACAGGAGACTGATAAACACCAGGGGAAAGTCTTCCCGAAAACAATACAATTAAGGTGATGTCTGGAAAATGGGGAAAAACTTGCTAGTCAAAGGGAGTGGAGTCTTCTTAGAAGGAAGACCATCCTGTGTCAAGGTGCAAAAGAGCCTGGTGTATTCAAGTACTGCATTCGAGGATGTCAAGAAAGGTGCTGTGTATAGAGCAAATGGAAAGAGGGCAAGAGATGAAGGGCTTTAGGAGACAGTTGGGAAGGGGGCAGCTCTAGGGAGACTCAGAGTGACCTTGATGCCCACTTTCTTCCATCGTCTCTCAGCATCTCCATGAAAAGAAAGGTTATTGCTTGCTCTGGAGGCTGCGAGGCTGTTGTGGACACTGGGACATCACTGGTCGAAGGCCCAAGAAGACTGGTTAATAACATACAGAAGTTCATTGGCGCCACGCCACGGGGCTCCGAGGTAAAGTGTCATGCCCCAGGGTCACTCTCAGGTTCCACACACCACAAAGGTCTCCAGGGCCAACCTCTCTTCCTCTCTCTCTAACAGCACTACGTTTCATGTTTTGCGGTCAATACTCTGCCCTCTATCATCTTCACCATCAATGGCATCAACTACCCAGTGCCAGCTCGAGACTACATCCTCAAGGTGAGGGGACAATACTCAGGGTTGTTTCTCAAACTGGAGCTTGCGGGAACCCCTGGGCTGCTGCTGGGAGGAGGGTGGAGTCTGCAGGCCATGTCACACCATTGCAGATGCTGCTGAGCCCTGTGGCTGGGCCAGTGCCTGCCAGAAAACCAACCACTTGTGATTAAAGGGCAGTCTGGGAAATTGATCTTCTTGAAATAAATGTGGAGACGCCACACCATATTGGCACGGTGGGAGTCACAAGGAGAGGGGAACACTAAGGTCCTCAGTCCTCAAAGAGCTTGAGTTCAGTCTGAACCCTTAGGTGTATGAACATGGAAGTCAGCTCTAGCAGTCCCTGAAATAGGCCATGTTACAAAGAGAATGGCTGGGGACAGTCCCAGTCTGATATTCTAGCATACTTTAACAGTTTCCCTTCCCTTCTCAAAGTTTTCCTGGTTTGGATGATAAATTACATGGTCACCCTAGTTCGCAGCTGCCATTTCCCCTTGCTCTGATGAGGTGCCTCCTTTGTGAGTTGGGGTACCCCACCCCTCTATGGGGAAGCTGGATGCTAAGGTGAATAAAGGGCACACAGTGACTGCTCAGCCCTGGCACACGGTGGAGGCTTCATGTCAGCTCGCTATGGGAGTTCAGAGCAGGCTAATGGGCTCAAAGAAGGCTTTGAGGAAGGGAGGGAATTGCAGGAATTCTAAAACCACAAACACATTGAGCCATATGGAGGGTTGCTTGGTTCTAGGCAAAACTGCACAGGATTCCATGCAAATGGCATCTCAAGGTGGTCTGCACTGGGGCACTGGGGCACTGGGGACTTACTAGGGGTGATGAGGGCTATGGACTGACCAGTGGGGATGGGGAACCAGAGTAAGTTACCCAAACAAGCCGGGAGTGGCCGAAGAGGGTGAGTGTGGCCCGAAGGAGGCTTACCAGAGTTACTTAATTAAGTCTTCAAGAACGTGTTGTGGGCACTGCTCTATTTAAGATGGATAACCAACAACAGAATGCTGTGTAGTATGGGGAACTCCACTCAGTTATATTACAGCCTGGATGGGAGGGGGATCTTTGGGACCAGGATACATGGATATATATGGTTGAGTCCCTGTACTGTCCACCTGAAACTCAGAATACTGTTAATCAGCTATACTCGAATACAAAATGAAGTTGTTTTTAATAAAGTATAGACTGTGGGGATGCAGGAGGAGAACCAGCATTCTCTGCAGAGAAAACAAGGAGCAGAAGTCAGAAGAAAGGAAACAGGGAGGGGAGTGAGGAGAACTATGGACACACTTGTTCTTTTTAAATAATTATATTGAAGTGTGGCTAATCTTCAGTGTGGCATTAAGTTCTGCTGCACAGCAATGTGACTCAGTTATACACATAAAAATATATACTTTCTTTTTCTTATTCATGTGTTTTATCAGTGGATTTTGAATATAGTTCCTTACGCTCTACAGAAGGACTGTTGTTTTTCGTTCCTCTGTTTCCCCAACTCCCAGTCCTCCACTCACCACACCCTTCTGCATGGCAACCTCATGGCTTGGCCCTCTTTGGTTTTGGATGAACTCTCATATCCCCTGCTCCTGAGAAAACCCCTTGATACTTACCAAAAGTGGGAAATAAAACAAAGAATTGTGCTAGGTCGGGATATTGGGGGGAGTCGCAAGTAAGGGTTCATGCTGACTGGTGTGTGTCTCTGACTCCCCCAGGATTATAGAGGCCACTGCTATACCACCTTTAAAGAGAACAGAGTGAGTCCATCTAGAGAGACGTGGATCCTGGGTGACGTCTTCCTGAGGCGGTATTTCTCAGTCTTTGATCGAGGAAATGACAGGATTGGCCTGGCACGGGCAGTGTAAATGCTGGGAGTGGTTCAGGAATCAGTAAAGCTGTTCCTAACACAAACTCACTCACACTTAGGGCACTCCTGCCCAGGATGCTGGTGAACTGTATTGGTGGTCTTCACACCCTATTCTCAGGAAAGAATAAAGGGTTTCACTCTTAATGGTGCTGAAACAAATCGGTGCCTCTGTGTCTGAGAGTGCAGTATCTAGAACCAAGTCTGAATCAAAATGGAGAGGGGCCCAACTGCAACTGGCTTCAAGATAAAGGGAGATTCGTTTAAAGGATTCTGGGAAACCAGGACACAAGAATCAGAGCAAAGACAAAGATCTCAGTGACTGCACCCAAGAAATCAGAAGTCATCAATTCTCTCTTAACCTCGCTCTTTCCCTTCCCTCTTCTTCGATGGTCTTAGCCTGGCAACTTTCTTCCTTAAGGCTTCTACACCTAGTGAGGGAGTCCAAGCTACCTGCCCTAGGGTTTTATATCCCAAAGGCATCATCTAGTAAGGAAAGAAGATTGCATACATCGCAGTTCAAGGGTATTCTNCAACTTTCTTCCTTAAGGCTTCTACACCTAGTGAGGGAGTCCAAGCTACCTGCCCTAGGGTTTTATATCCCAAAGGCATCATCTAGTAAGGAAAGAAGATTGCATACATCGCAGTTCAAGGGTATTCTCTGAATGACCCACCTCAGTTCACATGTACAGCCCAGATCAGCCATCCTGGCAGGGACAAGGGGTCTTCTGACTGGCTTTACATTGTCTTTGGCCCTAACCCAGCAGCACGTATGATTGTTTCCTCCAGAACTACGTGACTGAAGCTGGGGAGAGGCAGCCCCAAGGATAGTGACTGGCAGATGGTCTAGGCCCTGGCAGAGTTTGTGATGACCCAACAACTCCACCACCTCCTCATTCAGAGGAATTATAAGGTGAAATGAAATAGACTCTCTTCATCCTATCTCAGATGATCTTGTCACTTGGCTTGTGCTCCTGGGGAGTTTGGGTGAGGTACTTCATGCAAAGCTTGTTACCTCTTGTTCCCACACCCCAGTCACCAGCTCTCTGCCACATATGCCTGCTCTGTCTTTTCCAGTCCTACTTGGTAAGTGGTGGCCCCAGTGGATCCCTGAGCCATCCCCTGCTTCCAGGGACCAGAATGCCCTTCCTTGGCCTCCAGTGCTGCTGCAGAGAATGCAATGCATATATCAGGGGACCCAGGGTACACAGAGCCTTCAGCCTTTCCGAGCTCCTTCCAGGGGTGGAACTACAAACTATTTGCTTGGAGCTGCCAGGGTTAGGCACTTGTGCAGTGGAAGCATCCGTTCTTTCCATCTGGAGGCCCTCAGTAGATGCCTCAGCTGAGACAGCAGGGAGGTTGATTTTCTTTCCGATTGACTGGTTTGATCTCCTTGTTGTATAAGGCACTCTCAAGAATCTTCTCAAGAACCACAGTCCAAAAGCTCAATTTTTTCCCATTCACCTTTTGTTATGGTCCAGAGCACACATCTTTACATGATTACCAGGAAAATCATAGCTGTGTCACTGTGGACCTCTGTAGCAAAGTGAGTCTCTGCTTTTTAATACACTGTGCAGGTTTTTCATAACCTTTCTTCCTTCAAGGAGCAAGTGTCTTTTAATTTTGTGGCTGCAGTGAAGGTATGTAGTGCTTTTGGAGCCCAAGGAAATAAGATCTGCCACCGTATGTACTTTTCCCTCATCTATATGCCATGAAGTGGAGCGGCATGAAGCCATGAATGTTGAGTATATTTTTGTAAATAGTTTTTTAAATGTTGAGTTTTAAGCCAATTTTTGCATCTCCTCTCCTCATCAAGAGGCTCTTTAGTTATTTTTTGCTTTCTGCTATTAGGTCAATGTCATCTTCATCTCTGTGGATGTTGATATTTCTCCCAGCAATCTGTATTCCAGCTTTGGAATTATGCAATCCAGCATATCAAATGATGTATCCTATATACAAGTTAAAAACCCAAAGTGAGAATGTATACCTTGTCACACTTCTTTCCCAGTTTTAAATCTTTCGGTTGTTCTGTGTCTGATTCTAACTGTTGCTTTTTGACCTACATACAGACTTTTCAGGAGACAGGTAAGGTGATCTGGTACTCCCATTCGTTAAGAATTTTCCACAGTTTGTTGTGGTCCATGCGGTGAAAGAATTTAGCATAGTCAGTGAAGCAGACAGAAAGGTTTTCTGGGAATCCCTTGCTTTCTATGATCCAATGGATGCTGGCAATTTGATCTCTGATTCCTCAAACCAGTATGTACATCTGGAAGTTTTCAGTTCATGTAGTGTTGAAGCTTAGCTTGAGGATTTTAAACATTACCTTGCTAGCAAGTGAGATGAGCACAATGCATGACAGTTTGAATACTCTTTGGAATTGCCTTCCTTTTGAAAGGAATGAAAACTGACCTATTCCAGCACTGTGGCCACTGCTGTTTTCCAAATTTGGTGACATATTATATGCAGCACTTTTACAGCCTCGTTCTTTAGGATTTTTAAATAGCTCAGCTGGAATTCCATCACCTCTCCTAACATTGTTTGTAGTGATGCTTCCTAAGGCCCACTTCATATTCCGTATATCTGGCTTTACATGAGTGGCCCCAGCATGATTCCTATCCTGGTCATTATGACTGGTTTTTTTACAGTTCTTCTGTGCATTCTTCCTACCTCTTCTTAATCTCTTCTGCTTCTGTTAGGTCTCTGACTTTTCTGCCCTTTATTGTGCCCATCCTTTTAGGAAGTGTTCCTCTGGTAGCTCCTATTTTCCTGAAGAGCTCTATACTCTTTACAGTTCTATTATTTTCCTCTAATTCTTACACTGTTGACTTACAAACACTTTCTTATCTTTCCTTGCTACTCTCTGGAATTTTGCATTCCATTGTGTATATCTTTCCCTGTCTCCTTTGTCTCTCGCTTCTCTTATTTTCTCAGCTGTTTTTAAGGCTTCCTCAGGCAACCCCTTTTCCTTCTCACATTTGTTTTTCTTGGGGATGGTTTTGGTGACCACCTCTCGTACAATGTTACAAACCTCCATCCATAGTTTTCAGGCTAGCAGCCCTAATCCCTTGAATCTATTTTTCATCTCTACTATAAATTCATAAGGGATTTGATTTAGGTCATAGCTTAATGGTCTAGTGGTTTTCCTTACTTACTTCAGTTTAAGCCTGAATACTGTTTGCATCTGCCTAACCACTGGTGCCAGATCTCCATCTACCACTCCTAGTAGGTATGGAGCAAAAACACACAATTTGAGGACTGTTACCCTGGGTTTGTGCTTGGCTTTTCATGTGCTTAGCTGTGTGACCTTGATCAAGTCCCTTAACCTCAGTTTCCTCATCTGGAAAATGTGCACCATGATGATAGTTCCACCTTATAGATTGCATGTGTGTCTGCTAAGAACAAGTGGCCCTGAGAAGACTTCCTGGGTTTCTGAATCTGGAACAATTATGAATTATACTGCCTTCTGTTTAGAGGATATGGCTGCCATCCCCAAGGCTAAATATTGATTCAAGCCAAATGACATCTATACCTGAACCATGACACAGATCTCTGACTGAGTCGATGCTTCTGTTTTCTGGGCTCTCAAAAGAGCTACTGATTACTGGCTCAGATTACTTCCTTTCTCATCCTTACCAGAGAGCCTTTCCTTATCAACTACTTCTAGCCTGAAATCACACTGCAAGGAGAGTTGTAAGGTTTTTGGTCTCTTTTCAGATTCCCACGTCTCCAGTGTAGCAACAAGTAGCTGTGATGGCTTCTTGTCATAGCAACAACCACGGCAACCTGTACAGTCCAATCTCAGCCTGTTAAATGAAACTGTCCCCATTTGGCCCCTCATGTTTAAATTACCTACAGTTACCTTAGAAACCTTCCTATGCTTGCTGTTTAAGGATGAAATATGTGTGAACCTGATCTAGTTTTCTTTCCCAAGCATGATTCCAAGCATTCAATGAAGTAATCAGACATTTAGTCATCTAACTAGCCACAGGAATTGACCAAAGCAAACCACCCATCCTACATTTCTAGCTTGCCCCAAAACAACATTGAAGTGATCTGCTGAAACAATGTGATACATTGGCATGAGCACGCCAGAAAGGACACTTTTTCTGGATTCATTTTCCACCTAGTGCAGAATGTCTACCACAAGGCTCGCCCTCCAGCAGCCGGTCACCTAGTTTTTGCAGACTCAGCCCACTCCATATTCCTTCCACATCCCTCAATAAAATCTAGAGAACAAACTCAGTCAAGGCTCTCTCTCCTACACAAAATAGTTTTTTGTTTTTTTAGAAAATAATGTTTGGTAACACATTCAAAATCTTGTGCTTCTTGCCTTGGTTTCAAGGACCTGCACCGGAGGATGGGAAGCCTCTCCTTCCACCTAAAACTTTCTCCACTCCCACCAGGACCAGAGCCTTCATTGGACCGTGTGTCCTCATTGGTATTGTTCAGTTGCTAAGTCGTGTCTGACTCTTTGTGATCACATGTTCGGCCATAAAGCTGGCTTCCCTGTTTTTCACTATTTCGTGGAGTTTCCTCAAACTCATGTCCTTTGAGTCTGTGATGCCATCTCACAATCTCATCCTTTTATTTCCTCTCCTTCTGCCCACAGTCTTTCCCAGCATCAGAGTCTCTTCCAATAAGCTGGGTCTTCACATCAGATGGCCTACGTGTTGGAGCTTCATCTTCAGCATCAGCCATTCCATTGAATATTGCTCTACCACTTCCAAAACAAAACTCATGTTTTCAAACAGCTAATAATATTGAGCATTGATAAAGTTTAGTAGAATAGGAATCATGTCCTCTGAGAAATCCCAGCACTTCCGCCCTGCCTTTCTCTTACCATTCTCTCCACCTGGCATAGAATTTCTTCCCTACAGCTTCTCCAGCCTTAAACCACTTGCCAACCCATCATTGTCAGATGTCCAGGAATTGTTCCTTCCTCTTTCCTTAAATACTTCTGCCTGCTCCCTGATTGTCTTCTGTACATCAGTTCAGTTTAGTCTCTCAGTCATGTCCAACTCTTTGCTATATCATGGGGTACAGCACACCAGGCTTCGCTGTCCATCACTAACTCCCAGAGCTTGCTCAAACTCATGTTCTTCATGTTGGTGATGCCACCCAGAATTTTGTCTTCTGTCTTCTCCTTTGCCTCCTGCCTTTAATCTTTCCCAGCATTGAGGTCTTTTATAATGAGTCAGTTCTACCCATCAACTGGCCAAAGTAATGGAGGTTCAGCTTGAGCATCGGTTGTTCCAATGAATATTCAGGACTGATTTCCTTTAGGATGGACTGGTTGGGTCTCCTTGCACTCCAAGGGACTCTCAAGAGTCTTGTCCAACACCACAGTTCAAAAGCATTAATTCTTTGGTTCTCAGCTTTCTTTATGGGCCAACTCTCACATCCACTCACGACTTCTGGAAAAACCATAGCTTTGACTATACAGACCTTTGTTGGTAAAGTAATGTCTCTGCTTTTTAGTATGCTGTCAAGTTTTTTCAAAGCTTTTCTTTCAAGGAGCAAGTGTCTTTTTTTTTTTTCACAGCTGCAGTCCCTATCTGCAGTGATTTTGGAGCCCAGGAAAATAAAGTCTGTCACTGTTTTCATTGTTTCTCCTTGTATTTGCCATGAAATAATGGAACTGGATGCAGTTATCTTCATTTTTTGATCTGTACATAACTCATCAAGACCACACCCAAGAAAAAGAAATGCAAAAGGCAAAATGGTTGTCTGAGGATGCCTTAGAAATAACTTAGAAAAGAAGAGAAGCAAAAGGCAAATCAGAAAAGAAAGACATACCAGTCTGAATGCAGAGTTACAAAGAATAGCAAGAAGAGATTTTTAAAAAGCCTTCCTATGTGATCAGTGGAAAGAAATAGAGGAAAACAACAGAATGTGAAGGATCAGAAATGCCATGAAATAATGGAACTGGATGCAGTTATCTTCATTTTTTGATCTGTACATAACTCATCAAGACCATACCCAAGAAAAGGAAATGCAAAAAGCAAAATGGTTGTCTGAGGATGCCTTAGAAATAACTTAGAAAAGAAGAGAAGCAAAAGGCAAATCATAAAAGAAAAACATACCAGTCTGAATGCAGATTTACAAAGAATAGCAAGAAGAGATTTTTTAAAAGCCTTCCTATGTGATCAGTGGAAAGCAATAGAGGAAAACAATAGAATGTGAAGGACCAGAAATCTGCTCAAGAAAATTAGAGTGAGAGGAAGGATAATTTCATGCAAAGATGGGCCTTACAAAAGACAGAAATGCCATGGACTTAAAAGAAGCAGAATATATTAAGAAGAGGTTGAAAGAATATATAGAAGAGCTATACAAAAAAGATATTTTTGACCCAGATAACCACGATGGTGTGATCACTCACTTATAACTAGACATCCTGAAATGTGAAGTCAAGAGGGCCATAAGAAGCATACCTACAAGCAAAACTAGGGGGGGGTATGATGGAATTGAAGAGCTATTTCAAGTCTTAAAAGATGATGCTGTTAAAGTGCTGCACTCAATATGCTAGCAAATTTGGAAAACTCAGCAGTGGCCACAGAACTGAAAAGGTCGTTTTCATTGCAATCCCAAAGAAAGGCGATTTCAAAGAATGTTCAACTGCCACACAGTTGCACTCATCTCACTTGCTACNGTTAAAGTGCTGCACTCAATATGCTAGCAAATTTGGAAAACTCAGCAGTGGCCACAGAACTGAAAAGGTCATTTTCATTGCAATCCCAAAGAAAGGCGATTTCAAAGAATGTTCAACTACCACACAGTTGCACTCATCTCACTTGCTACCAAAGTAATTTCTCCAAGAAAGTCTGCAACAGTACATGAACTGTGAAATTCTATATGTGCAAGCTGGATTTAGAAAAGGCAGAGGAACCAGAGATCAAATTGCCATCATCCATTGGATCACAGAAAAAGCAAGAGGATTCTAGAAATATACCTACTTCTGCTTTATTGACCATGCTAAAGCCTTTGACTGTGTGGATCACAACAAACTGTGGAAAACTTACAGAGTGTGAATACCAGACCATCTTATCTGCCTTCTGAGAAATCTGTATGCAGGTCAAGAAGCAACAGTTAAAACTGAACTTGGAACAGCAGACTGGTTCCAAATCGGGGAAGGAGTACATAAAGGCTGTATATTGTAACCCTGATTATTTTTTTTATATACCTTCTGAATTTATTATCATGTTTTACTTTTCAGATGAAGTTGACCTAGTGGCAGTAAAAAATGTCTAATNGTTAAAGTGCTGCACTCAATATGCTAGCAAATTTGGAAAACTCAGCAGTGGCCACAGAACTGAAAAGGTCGTTTTCATTGCAATCCCAAAGAAAGGCGATTTCAAAGAATGTTCAACTGCCACACAGTTGCACTCATCTCACTTGCTACCAAAGTAATTTCTCCAAGCAAGTCTGCAACAGTACATGAACTGTGAAATTCCATATGTGCAAGCTGGATTTAGAAAAGGCAGAGGAACCAGAGATCAAATTGCCATCATCCATTGGATCATAGAAAAAGCAAGAGGATTCTAGAAATATACCTACTTTTGCTTTATTGACCATGCTAAAGCCTTTGACTGTGTGGATCACAACAAACTGTGAAAAACTTACAAAGTGTGAATACCAGACCATCTTATCTGCCTTCTGAGAAATCTGTATACAGGTCAAGAAGCAACAGTTAAAACTGAACTTGGAACAGCAGACTGGTTCCAAATCGGGAAAGGAGTACATAAAGGCTGTATATTGTAACCTTGATTACTTTTTTTATATAGCTTCTGAATTTATTATCATGTTTTACTTTTCAGATGAAGTTGACCTAGTGGCAGTAAAAAATGTCTAATTCTACCCCATAATTCTAAAGCATGTTACTAGAGAATACCATTGCAGTTGGACAGAAAAACAGAGAGATTACAATATGCCAACTTTCTTTAAGAAAAAGCCATGGACGATATCCATGATATTTCATTATTCTTTGTTTCTCTCTCT